>JAUZND010014107.1:0-27841 GCA_034780555.1 Coelogynopora nodosa | reverse complement strand
CGCCTACCGTTTATACTGAAAAATGCTCTAGACGGTAGGTGCGCCTACCGATCAGACGGTCAAGTCAACTAAACGGTAGATGCGTCTGAACGTTAAGCGTTTGTGCCTACCGTTTAGCGAATTTTTCTAGTAGTGTATAGAAAATTTGAGGCATTGATGTCCGCAAATGGCCTTATCAATGAAGATCGCATACGTCAGTGGTTCTCAGACACAGATGCTTACTTTGTTGACATTGGCCTCAAAGATGTCATAACTGACCCTAGTCACATCTTTAACCTCGACGAGTTTGGCATCCAACACAGAATAACGTCAACAAATAAGGTATTTTGCTGATTTATTAGTATTTAATACGAACCTGTAGCTTCTATTATATTTAGTTATTTAGAGGAACTATATATACAGGAGCTATACTATTGTATAGTAATCAATAACTCTTACGCAATATGCATTATATGATACAAATTAATATTTTTAATAATAACTGTTAGTTGAATTTGTCAAACACTTACGAACAATTACAGACACTTTTATACTATTAAAATTCGAGTAAAATAATATAGTAGTCTAGGATAACGATTTAGCTACTAACTTGGTTCAAAATTATATTTAAAAATGTATTACAATTTATAATTTTTTCACTTTAATTAAAAATATTAATCCTGTAATTTTGTTTAATATGCCGCGTCTAAAATATATAGAAGTAAACATATTTTTAAGTATTTAAACTAATATAATAAATAAACACTATTATAATGTTAAGCCAACATTATTTTGTAATGACTTTAAAATAAACGATAACGTGTTACTCATTTTTAATAGTATAATAAAGTATGAAATGTTATATATAGCATTGTTATTAATAATTTTACAAATAATTTTTTTAATATAATTAAGAGAGAAAAATATAGATCATTAAATCATGCATTCATTCTGGTAGCGCGCATTGAAATGTTGCGGTCTTCACGATCTCACGCCGCTTCTTTTGGTCCTACGCTTTTCTTGATGATGCTGCCAGTCCTTTGCCTGTCAATTGTATGATGTCTGCCATCTATAACTTTGTAGGACGGATTAATTTTTATTGTTGCATATATTACTGTGCATGGGTGCAGTCAAATGTTATATCAAATATATGTTAAGATTTGTGTATATTATAGTGTTATATTTATTACTTCATATACTTTATATATATACTATATATATATAAAATACACTATCTTAAAGTTTTAAACTTAGCTATATACTGTTACTGTCTCAAGAGAAACTGGAAATACAAAAAAAACACAAAAAATTACAAGTACAGCAGTCTACTCTGGTTAAACTTATAGACAAGCAAAATGCAGTAGAAAATGTCCGATTTAGCCGATTTCCGCTTTAGTCAAAATTTATAAACTGATCAATTCTGCATATTTATTTATAATATACTTAATTATCCAAAATTAAAAATTAAAGTATAGGAAAGTATCTTTTAATAAATTCTAAAATGGATTGTTGTATGTAAAACACTGATACAATAATACATTAAATTTATATTATATTTTTGCATGGCCCTCTGTTATCCCAGTTAAATTTTTTTGAACATTTGGAGGACGTTCGTAGGTTGGACAAATGGATCGTTCGGGGAGCATTTGAAAACATTCAGGGGACATTCAGTGGATACACATTGAGAACGTTCTCAGGATGTTCTAAGAACATATTTATGATTACTTGGGTGATCTCTCAACCCGGTTTAGACAATGGAAAATATAATAAATCAATGTATTTGACACAAAACACTTTTCCGATGAAGTCCAGTTTAGGCGATTCCGGTTTATCTAATATTTAATGCATGAATTGGAATTCAAGTTAGGGATGAAAAATTAGTCCGATAAAACCAAAATTACGATTTAGCCAGAGTAGACTATTGAAATTATTACCTAAAACGGAATATTTAAATAATATTTTATAATTTGCATATACATTTGTTGCTTCTTTCGTCAATTAAATACGTTCACGAAACACATTAAAATACACAATTACTTAAATTTACGAAAGCATAGGCCCTACACCCTTTGAAAAAAGCCATTTATAAATACTTAATACTGTGGAAGTGTCTAAAGATTAATTCTGAAAATGTTACATTTATAAATTGAACAATCATAATTAATTATAAAATATATTAGAATAAAAAGCTAAACAAGAAAGGCTTTTCATAATTATTTTGAATAATATAATATTTATGAAAAAAAAAATACGAAAAACATGAGAAATTTATTAATAAGGATAAGTTATGACAATTAATAACTGCACTAAATCACAGAATATAATTCTAACCCTAATATAAAAATTAGTTTAGCGGTTAACACATAATTACTATAAAATGTTTAAAACGAAAGTTAATGTATCACTGGCTAAATGAAATTTCTCTATGATCACTGCGTTCACTATCTTTAAGGAAAACTGAAATAAATATAAAAATAGTTTATGCAGTTCGTAGTTCTTATATATATTAAAATTAAATATAACAAATATGTTAAACATGGCTAGAAAAGTTAACATGTTGCATTTATATATTTTAAAAAATGTCATGATTTTAAGTGCCATCGTAATCTTTTATGATGTAGAAATATGTAAATACATTATCAACCATAATAATATAAACAAAATAATGATTAAGGGTCATTCATGTTCGGATATAATCACAGTAGGAATAAAATGTCATAAATTTGCATATTTTAGCCGACACAAGTATCACAGGAGCTTTTCGTTAAATGACAAAAAAAGCGTCACCAATAAACGTTAACAGTTCTGTCACAACTTTTTTACGTAAAAGAGATGATTCAACTTTCATTTTCTTGGGCTTCCTCTGGAACTTCTGTCTCTAAAATTATATAAAAATGGGAATATAATATAGTTATACGTTAACCTATTAAAAATAAATAAAAATAAGTTATTGTTAAAAAGTATATTAATTATTACAATACACTAGTCCTACAAAAAATAGTATATTATTAATTAATATTTTCATTTAATTTATTTATGTTTATTCTGTTTCCATAATATTATATTATATAAACTAACTTTAAATTATATTTATGGATATGGGCTATTCTAAGAAAAAGTGAAAGCCTACAGGTAGCATTTTTAGCTTGTCAAAATTTAAATTAAAAAATCAATACTTCTAATAGATATAATAGATACTTTATATCAATAGTATTAATATTTCGTTAGAATAATATTTTTTATTTAACGAGTTTTTAAAATTAGCAGTATTTTTTAATATTTTAACTTTCATACCTTCTTTGTGTTCAGATCTAAAACAAATAGATAAAAATAGTAATAATCTATTAAATGAATTCCATAAAAGAATAAAACCTCTAGCTATATTAATATTTTATGAAAATAAAAAATATTTTCGAATAATTTTTAAACTGATATAAAAATAGAACAAGGACAATATATATTTAAAATATATACTATAATCAAAATTTACCCCGTGAAAACTATACCATGAAATCAACCTGTGAGAATGAATTTAAGTTAGCCACAAATCGCGATAAGTATTGTAATTGTAACTTCTATGTATGCATACATAACATGGCCAGAAAATGATGTTCAACAATATGAAATATAAATGATTATCCAAATTGCAAAATTGAAATAGATGTCACATGTAAAATGCACTCAAATATTTTCAAGATATATACTCAATAATCAATAATATAGATTACAAATTTTACGAATATAAAAAAATATTTCATAACACGTAACAATATTATTTTTTGTTATGGAATGATTACAATTTTCAATCTCAATCTGATAAAGATTTTAAAAACTTTTCAATATATTTTACCAATACTTTTAGTATATTTTCTAATAATACAAAAATAAAACACAATATTCTTGATTTTGTAAAATGAAATATTGCATAATTAAAAACTAGAAAACTAATAAAAAATAAATGAACTTTTACTCGCTATCTATTTAAATAAATCAACTAAAAGTCAATAAAATAATCAAAAACTCTGTCATGTAAAACATACCTAATACGTGAAAAATATCAAAGTGCACGAATTGTAGTTTTTTAATGCTCTGAGCAACTAAATTACTTATAATTATATACAGAATTATAGTAAAATGCAATGAGTAATCACAAGAGTAATAAATAAATATCAAAAAATCGACTACTTCTATCAAATATAAAAGAAAATGAAGTTTCTTATCTTTCGTAGCATACCTTATAGCATTGGATTTAACTATATTTATGTCAGTAGTAAAATAAGAAAATGAGTGATAACTTATTCTATTTTATAATGTAACATTTTTTAAGGGTTTTCAAGAGGTTATCGGGGAAATTGAAGAATTCTCAAGGGTTTTTAAGGTGACAGACTAAATTCAGGGGTTCTCAATAGGCCGTACGAACTCTGCCCTGTGTTAGGCACTGAAGAGGAATCAACTGTTTGTCAACAATTGACTTACTGATTGCCGCCCCCCTCCTCGCCATCCTCCACGTCTTCGTCCTCATTGTCAGCTCCTTTGGGCACCAGCTGAGCCGTGTACATCGTCAAGGGGTCGCCCAAGATACACAGTCTAAACATATTAAGTTATAATTGTAATGTTTAATTTGACTTCTCCAAGTACTATAGCGTTTTCGATCTTATTGGATCTCTTCAGTAGTACATATGAATAGTTATATTATTTACTTGATAATAGTTAAAATATCTGGATATTTATAACAAAAAAATTTCGATATGAGGATTCCACTACATATTTCTTCAAAGATTTATAATTATAACTTATCCGATCAAAAAATTTAAATTACAAATAATATATGAGTAATTCATGTCTTCATCCCGTGGAATTTTCTTTTCTTTAAATTTCTTTATATATATTTTTGAAGTATTTATTTTTGAAATTGTATAGTAGGAAAGTGCAACAGTACTTGGATAAGTCAAATTAAATATTACAAATATAATTTTATAACATATTACACCTGTGTTTGGCCTTGATATTTTATCCAAATTAAAGTCTAAACATACTTGTGGTACTTTTATGTGTGTTGTTATGGAATGACGATATGGGGTGGGGTTCAAAATAGTTAAACTAACTACAAAAAATAAGAAAGTGATATTAAGTAAATTGTTTCGCTGTATTTTATACAAAAGAAAGTTACAAATGAAAACGATGTATTAAAATTATATATAAACAAGAACTACATATTAAGCTGGCTACAATATAAACTTATTTAAAAATTCATTGAAGTGAGAATTTCCGTGAAGTTTATTCCTGATTGTTGTTTTCCATTAAATCATTTTGATACTACTCACGTTTTACTAAAATTTTGTTATATAATGTTATGATTTACGTCTAAAACATATAGCTAGCTACACATTAAATGTATAATGTCTGAATAACATTTACTCCGGGAACTCAATTGTATATTTAAAATAATTTCCAATTATTTGATAGCCACTATTAACACATTCAAATAGTTTGACTAAAAATTCTCAAATTGAAAATGTAAAAAAATACTGGAAATATATCGTATACTTATTATAATGTGTGGCGCCTCTCATGTGGACTGTTTTCAATTAGTTTATTAAATTATATTTGATTCCATGATTATGACGTATCATATTCTGCTATAGCAGCAAAACATAAAATTAGAAATACATTATATAGTATTTCATTTGATATATGAAAACATTCGACGCATGAAATACAATTATATACAACATATAAGAATGGGTAATAATAGCATATTTTATAATGTACAATAGGTCTATAAATGGTGTTCCATAAAGTGTAAAACATAGTATGAATTGGATAACATAATCATACTTGACTTTTTCAGGAAGTTCTGATTCATCATTGACGATATTATTTACTTCTTTCTTCCCTCTGAGAACATCAAACAGACAATGGCAAATTGATCATCTTAATTACGCATACATCACTAGCTTATAACTTTGTATACTTTAAACACGTATAAAGATATTTTATGCACGTACATTTTTTAAAACTTTTATCACAGTTTTATATAAAACAATTGGTATTTTTTTAAACATATAATAAATTACAGGTAATATCTATTGGTGTTTATTATTCGGGAAAAATAATAATTAAATCGGTAATATTTGCAATAAATATGTTCTTTAAATAATCCCATAATATGTATTTAAAAATTAATATAATTTTTTGTCCTCATATTAATTGAAAACTGAATTAAAAAATCAGTTTGACAAGATTAATTTTTTATTGTTCCTTTTCAATATTCATATATTATTTCTTTTGGTCGATATAGTACGGATATAATCGGATACCAAAAAAGATTTCTATTAAATTAATACAATTTAATAATAAAAACTAAAAGTAAAATCTAACTAAAAAAGTAACCTACATTTTAAAATTTATGTAAAAAGCATTGCAAAAAGTGAAGCATAACTTTTTAATATTGACTAGATTCTAATAAATCCAAATCAATATATCAAACATGTCAAAATGGTATATAATTTAGTTTTTTTAAATAATAAATTTAAATAGTTACCCGTCACTTCCGATGCCCTTTCGACGATCGAACAGATAAGATGCCTTTTCTTTCGGAGATGGGAATACAGATACAACAGCAGGAGATCGTTGCCTATTAATGAAGGAGAACAATTGGAAACTATTAAAATGACTGATGCAGGTAGATATAATGAATATATGACTATAAAACAAGGTATTTGCCGACTATACTAATATATAATTATGTTACGGACATAATAGAACATTAATTTAAAATTAACAACATTTTGCGCCTCATAGCCTCATATGGGCGTATATATACGGCTCAAAATTTAGTTAATTTTAAATTAGTGTTCAATTCTGTCCGTAACATAATTATATATTAGTATAGTCGGCAAATACCTTGTTTTATGGTCATATATTCATTATATCTACCTGCATCAATCATTTTAATAGTTTCCGTTAGAGGCATGTTAGATAATTTCGTTCGTATCGTTTTTGGCTAATTCGACGCATGAGTTAACCAAATTAATAAAGTACAAAATCAGAAAAATCTTTACAATACATTTTTGCTTTTTAAAAAACAAATAAATTGTTATTGAGATTGTAAAATGTATATTTTACATGTTGAATCATATTATGGTTTGTTTCACTCTGAATACTGTTAAAATAGAAAAGGGTGGTAAGATAACGTAGGTATTATGGTACTCACGATACGACACTTTGAATTGCAGGTCGTTTTCTAAAATGACACAAAAGCTATATATACAAACATTTATATACTATTTCTTATAAAATATATAACAAATAATGAATAGACACAAAGTTTTATTCGGATAGCAAAAACAAAAGATTTTGGCAACATAAATAAAGTTATTAACTTACGGATACTAACGATGCCGACTAATATCAAATACTTATTCCGAGCTTCTCGTTCAATTATAAAAAGTGCCTGTGTATTAAAATTTTATATTAGAATGAAAATAAGAATAGAATTAAGAATTATTGTTAAGAATTCTTAATATGTTAATATAATTAATAATATATTAATTCTTAATATATTAATTATTAATATATTCTTGTTAAGAATTATATTAGAATTGGTATTTTGAATTGTTTTAAAATCACTATGAATGAAAGCGAAAAGCAAGTTTTTTGATTAAACTAAATGAAAGAGAAAACAAAGCACCAACTTTATATATTTTAAAATAGAGTTAAAATATATTTTCATGAATTTTCGGAAGAAACTTTTCCTTCTTTTATCAACTTGACATTTATTGTTTCACTTGTTAAGAGAAGGGCTTTTTCCGTAAATTTGTGAAAATACAATTCAACTCACAACAGCTTGTGCTAAATTTTAATAAAAAAGGTAATCCAAAATTGTAAGGTTTACACTTTACTTTTAACCAATATTTTTTAAATTATAATAGTTTATATATTATAGTATATATTACATGCATTATAATTTAAAGATATTATTTTTGGAAGCTTAAAATTATAGCATGAAAACATTTATTGATATGTTTAGTAATATTTAAGACTATAATCAAAAATATATATTTAATTTGAAGAGACAAAAAAAACATTAAATAATTTATATAATTATACTACAATTAAAAGTATATTAATTATAAAATGAAGTTGCTTATGTGCTTATATTATTATTCAATATAATAGTTTCAATACTGAAGAAAGGTTTACTTACGGATGAATTCTGCGATATTCTGCAAGTGTCACTTTTTCTTCAGCAATCAGCTTCCCGTCTTTATCTTTAAGGCATAGGTGACAGTTATTATAAGGATCTATATACAACACATTACAAAACGAACAAACACATGTGCATAATTGACCCTTTGTTGATACATCTCGGTGTTTAAAGTACCTATTTACAGAATACTTTGTTGACACGCGTGTTCAGAGTGTAGTTGCCTATATCAACACTGAAGTTAAACAATTAACATTAAGAAACAAATAACTTTAAAATAATAGCATTATATAATAAATGTTGACAAATGAAAATAATGTGCAAAATCCTTTATGTCAATACATTCAATGAAATGCTTTTCGACGATTTTAATGGATGAGAAGTTAAACAGCTATAAGCCTACGTGAAGCTTTTCCTAAATGTATAAAAATAAACATTTTTAAAACGATTTAATTTATTTTCTTCAATTTAATATAATAGTGAATTTCTAGTGAAACACGGTTGTCAAAATCCATCACTTCTGATTTGTCAAAATCAATCACTACTGAGTTGTTAAAATCAATCACTTTTGATTTACTAACAGCAATAAGTTCTGATTTGATAAAATCAATAACAACCGTTTGGATAAAATCAATAACTTCTGATTTGATAAAATGAATATCTTCTGATTTGATAAAATTAATAATTTATGATTTGATAAAATCCAGCAATATGTTTTGATCAATGGATTGAAACCCTAATGTAATTTTTTAATTTCTTTTTAATAGTTTAAGATTGGAAAAATATAACATATATTTCAAATAACTGAATACATTTATCTGTGGGAGATCAAAATAGGTATAAATATTATAATAAAATATCAATTATTATAAGTAAAAGTAAATAAACTTTAATGTCATAAGTTATAAATTGATTTAATTAAACAATTTTTACAATAAATACAATCCTTAAAAAATATTATATTTGCAAAAAACTAAACTAACCGTAGGATGGACTGAAGTTTTTCACTCGTATTGCCGGATTGAAAGTGTCCGATCGTAGAATTCTGAATTCAGAAGGAAAAAACAATTCAACATTTTCACACCCTATATGTCTTCTGCACTATATTTTAACCACATTTACAAATATATGGGTATTATACTAGTACTATTAACTAGGTGTTAATATCTTTTAGTTTAACGGTATGTTAACTATACTGCCACCTATAAAGAAACTAAATAGATTTGTATATAACTCACACAACAACACAATTAGTCTCGTTTGAAAGAATGTGTCAACATTAATATAACGAAATTTAAATTGATAAATACTGCATTATTCTTTCAATGTGAAAAGGCGACACAAAGATGTCCAATAAAAATCCACCCCACTATGTGCGACAACGTTTGAAATCAAAATATCGGTCCATTTTGGTTCACAGAATTCATGTTCTAAAAACAAGCCCCTATAGCTTGCACCTTTCGCTAAATAAACGATTTTCAGATTTAACAGAATAAGATATTAGCATGGTGTTAACGCAAGACATATACTTTTATCTGTAATATACCAACAAACTGGTATCAGTGTTTCATAAGTCCACGGAATCGGCATGACGTGCCTTTTTATAAAAGACTTTTTTGTAAGTTCAAAAGAAGCAAAACTATAAATAAAAAAGGTGCTTCAATTATTCGTCTGATTAAATTAGCCAGAAAAAACATACATAGCCCTACTATTGTGGCACAGGGATAATATAGTATATGTGGAAGCCATGATTAGCACTCATGCATAATAGTTAAGTGATAAAGCCAATTGTGTTATGTAGAAGCACAGCATAAAAGTTAAATAAAGAATAAGTTCATGTTGATAATGCCACTTACATCATATAGATTATATATAACTACTCAATACATTTAAACAGTTATATCTATAAATGTGGTATGCATCAATATAATATAGTGTAATACTATAGTTACTTAGAAGAAGCGAGTTTCAAGGAAGCGGCTAATATTATTGGGCTCATTTTTTGTATTACGTCATATTTCAAAATGGCCGCCAAATAAACTTTCAGGGCAATTATCTCGAAACATAAACGTTTTATGCCACATAAATATATTACCAATGGACAGAAACATATTCCCAATTTATCAGTAAAAAACACTAAATAAATAAAAATAAATACGGAAATAATAGTGCAATATATTAACTAATGAAATTATAATTCAGTCTAAGTGTAAAATAGATATAAAATATAAAAGTACTTCAACAGTAACTAACGGAATTCATAGTCCAAGATGACGTCTAATGTAATGAATAACGGTTTTGTACAGATTTGTCTCATAATTTTTGTGGAATGGTTCACTTTTCCCGTAAATTTACCCAAACTGGCTTTGAAGAAATGACAAAATTGAATAATTTGACAAAGTAATACGTGGACAGCAGGAGTCACACTGTTCTCCACACAGAGATATTTTTCTTTAAATTGTGATACATTCTTCAAAATGAGGCAACAGGTTCATACCAAAACCTACAGTTTGTACAAAATTGAAACCGTGAAAGCAGTTATGAAGGAAACCAGTTCAGGGCTATTTTCTTCCATACAAATTCGGTAAAGAACACCGAGGTTTGTCAGCAGTCCAGCAGGCAATTTAACAAATGGCATATTAATATTTTACCTACATATATATTATATAGACAACTAACAACTAAAGAGAAGGAAGGATTAGAAAGGTTTAAACTCTTTCAAACAGTTTGAATACCAGTGGACAGCACACCACACTACACAATAGAAACATTTATTGGTCAATTTTAATTTACATCGAAGAAATTTTATTCAAAATAAAGGTTTTATGAGTCGGTATATACAAAGTTTCAAATAGGCGTTTCTCCAGAATTCGTTATGAACCGTCAAAAAATCCCTGACCGCTCTCCCGACAATCTCCAATCATACATCAACATTCCCAACATGTATTACCTTCCCAGATCTTTCTGTACAATCCGAAAGTCCTTCCTCTTGAAGGCGATCCAAATGGTATAGACACAGAAGGAATAGATGGTCTCAAAGAGCTCCCGGTCGAACCGGGTCGAGGAGACCTTGGAGTCGCCGCAGAGCATGTGGTGCTCTGACTCGAGGTCCTTGCCCAGCACGATACCGCAGTAGGCATTGCCCACCACACTCTCATGGGCCTTGATGTTCTCCTGGATGCGTTGGTAGTCCTCAATCTCACGGAGACTCGGTTCTCTATAGACGGCGTAGAACAGAGAGGATATCGGAGAATAACAAAGGCTCAGGTTACTGTTCTAGTCAAAATTTAGAATACTTATGTATTCATTTGGCATGATATACTTATTTAGAGTTTGTCAACAAATATAATAAATGTTAATACAAATACTGCTTATAAAACAGATTATATAAAAAAATAAGTTCATAAAAGGAGTAAATACATAGAATTATACTAATTCATGAAAACCCCATTTTAAATTCCTCAATATTTAAAGGAAATCAAAGATCAAATCAAATACCCTGTTAATAACTGGGCAAACAAATATGTAGGCTACACTGATAAATTACATACATGTTCATAGGATTCGGTTTAGAATCAGCGGCCAATTTCTCAAAAACCCATCTGAAGTAGCGAATTAGTGCGTAGAGCAGTACGTCCGTTTGTTTTGAGCTAAAAAAAGGGGACTGTTTTTAAACTAAACATTGTGCATACTTTCAACACTATTGAGTGTAAGTTGTTGTACATGTAAGTGTATTTGAACCAATATATTTTCATTTGGTTGACTTACTGGAAAACGTGGGTGAATCGTTGAGGAATACTTTCAACCTTGCTCATCATCGACACTGCAACATCTGACAAACAAAATTATAAAATTGTCTTAAACTACAGCATTGGTGTTGCATTTTATTTCACCAAATTTTCAGGCCAAATTCTATTTCAGTTCAATTATTAAAACTATATTTATATATTATAAATATATAAAAACTACTTTAACTTCTGTAATCAAAAGAATAACAGTACACTATAAATTACACAATGCACTTATTAAAACAATTACTTAGTAAACATACAGGTACAATTATCCAATCTTAAAATATAATATACGTGAGAAAAGGTACTTATTGAAAATGGTACCTATAAGACAAAGCATAGAAAGTAAAACTGCATAATAACTCTCTGTGTGTGTGACATAGATATAGTATAATGTCCAGTCTGAGTAACGAATAATTGTAACATAATTTGACAACGTACAAATTTAATTGTATAACTAATTCACCGGAAATTCCCAACTGGAATAAATACACAGTAGTATAGTTTTAAGTTTATGTAACTGTTTAATATTTGGATTAGAATGTTTCACCCATATATATTCGTGATATTTTGGCCATTGGTTCACCTAAAGATCTCCTGAATACAGTTTTATAGATTTTTTGGCTGTGACGTCCTAACTTCTGGTATTCGAATTTCTCAGAAATGTTTGCAATTCTTCGGCTCGCTTCTTTTTGGTCACTAGAGACTAAGTGTGCATTTTCATTCTCCTTTCTTTTTGTTGTATATGTGATTGAATTTTCTGTTCAGTCGCATTTATAGTTTCAGCTAATTTGGCAAACTTGGAGCTTCTTCATTATTTCGTTTCTCTTACTCTTCTTCATTTCTCTTATCCTTCTTTAGTTGCTGTTCATAATTTTTATAATCTATTTTTACCAATTACAGGAGAGAATCTGTGACGGATAAGTAAGGACTTGTCTGTTTGATCATTCATAAATAGAACTTTGTAATTACTGAGCTTTACTTATGAATTGTGTCAAAATGCTTCTCTTTTGATCAGTGTTGGAACCGTATTCATACTATCAACAACCATCCAGTATTAAAGAACATACTCCACAGATAAATGGTGCATTTAGAGTACTTTGATAGAAATTTGCTTCAACTTCTAAAATGCTAACATTCTTCCTTGAGAAAAACTATTCCTAGCATTGCAGAAACAATGTAACCTACAAACTGCTCAAAGTGATTGTCATTTAGCATTTTTGCAGATGAAAATTTATTTAAAAAAAATAATTGATCACCTAGCGAAGGTATTAATTATATAAAGACCAGAAATATCACACTCTATTCTAGTAATACTCGATTTACCTTATTAACAATAATTAAGCAATCTGCAATATAAAACAAGTAAGAAATTTGACTTAAATAGAACATAAATTGAGTCTATAATAAAGTACATATTTATCAAGGAAAATAAAATGTTATGAATTAATTATTATAGAAAATTCCTTATTCTACTTTTTTCAGACAATATGCATCAATTTCGAGCCAATCTAGAATAATATATTTCAGACTAGTTTGGATATTATTTTTCGAGACATGGGCCTAAATGGGGTTTGGCACAAATTCGTCCTACTTAGAACCAATTCTATTGTGAAAAAATAAAATTAGCTATTTACCATAACACTCAAAATAATATTTTAAAAATGTATAACATATATCGAAAGGCAAAAATTTTGTTTAACAACAATTAAAAGATATTATTAAAGTTAAAACGTGATATTAATCAAGTTAAAATATCTCATAAATTCGTGAATATGCCGAAACTAATTTATTTAATATTACTAAAAAGATGGACTATAATAATATAATTACAATATGTCATCAAATATATTAAAATTTCTGAATTAACATTTTTTAATTCATACTTTTTTTTATAATATATTGAACTTATGTATTAAGAGATAATTAAGAGATTTACTGTTATAACACATTTAATTGTTGTTGATAAAATTATAAAAGAATTTTTAAATAAAATAATTATTTAGTTTTTCAAACCGCTGAATAAACTGAAAAGAACACAAAAAATGTCTCTTAAAAGAGTATATTTAAGAAACATTAGAGATCTAAAAAATGTGTCGAATATTCAAATGTATGTGACTCCCAACATTATCCCTTGGAGAACGATTATGCACAGGTAGCAAGTAGAACAGTGTTCCTAGAGAATATTTAAAAATAAAATGCAATAGTTTTCTACCTATTAATTTGATATCTAATTATAACAACTAGATATAATAAGATTACTAAAAATATCCCAGAAAATGTTTAGTGCCAGGGTAAATTAATTTCAGAAATATTGAAGTGTCACATTTGTCTTTAAAAAATGACTGACAACAACTTAAATATAAGCGCACTTTGTAAAACAGCTCGGGCGAAGCCATGCAAATTAAAAAGATTTAAAAAAACGGTAAAAGCCATACCAAAACTTAAATCAAGGGATATATTATGTAATATGGGAAATATACAATAGAAAATTAAAGATATAAATTTAGAAGAACAATATCCAGCAGATATTCAAGCGCTGTAGAAACATTAAAATAATTTGAACGCATTCGACAATAGTGACAACAGAGTAGAACATATAGAAAATAAGACTGCCATTAAACTTGCGCACTTTTGACGTCTTGCAGCGACACTTTCGCGTTTTCATTCTCAGCTTCCTCTTGTTTCTTGGCATTCTTTGAGGGCGATTTGTTATCACTGCCTACGCCATAGTTTGCAAAACCACTTGTTGTGTTTTTTCTAAATGTATCCATATTAATAATAGTAAAACGAAACAATTTAAAAAATAAGCAGTAAAAATAAAAATGATATAGGATAAGTTGAGTTTAAGAATCTCGTGTTAATATTATGAATATGAACATAATCTGATGTTAATATTATAGATGTTATACTTGTATGTCATATTATAAAAAGAAAATAATTCAAGGAATGCCAAATAATTTCGCTATGTAACATATTCTCGTATTTGAGAGTCACTCTAATGCGTAAATGAAAAATGCAATAAACTAAGCTTGTTATTTAGTCCAACATTTTATTATTACTGTTTGCCATTCAGTCTGATATAGTCTACACACTTTTTTTATAATAATTTTAAATATAGAGATATTTGAAATAGATAGAAACTTATAAAAATATAATTTAATATATTACTGCAATCTTTTATAATGATTAAATAGAAAGAATCCAGCAACTAAATTATGGCAAACTGCTATAAGATAAGCATAATAAAAAAGTTACAACAACAATATTTCGCACAAGATAGTCTCAACAGGATCGAATCTTAAATTTGGATTTATAATATTCAAAGATTTTTTAGATATTTTAGAAAAAGAAATGAAAAACTTTGGAAACAATTATATTGCATAAATTATAGTGAGCTTACAGTGTTTTTAGAGTTGCATCTGTATTGAGATTTGAAGCTTGTTTCTGACCCAATCCTCTCCTGCGTAGGCCTCTATCGTTCGATTGTAAGCTGAAACATGGAAAACTTTTCATTAGAGATATAAAAATATATTGACGACGAATTAATTTTCCTGTAAACCATAACCCTCTTTTTATTGTAGTTTGTTTAATTCAAATAAATATATAAACATTTAATATTCTGTGATATAATTTTTTTAAATTCCTATAAAATGAAATTGAAGCTAAAAGAAATAAAAACGTTTTTTAATGAACTCATTTATTTGCTTTTCATTGTGGATTACAAAATACATATTAGTGCATTTATAATGTAAAATATTACAAACTTGTAGTATACAGAGAATACAAGAATCCTCTGTTATCATTTGTGAGTAATAAACCGGTCTGTATTTTTTAATAAAAGGTAGGCCTAGATGAAATTAGCTTGAATATGGATGAATTTGTGATGAACCTGTGAACGTTTATGTTTTGAAATATTTCACTTACTTTACATACACTTTCAATAAGTAATTTTATTTCGGGTATAACCTTACAAATAATATACCTTAAAATATTAAAAAATATTTAGTTATTTAAAACATAACACGAAAAACATAGATTCAGAAAAAATTGCTTCAACAAAGTCCGTAATTATTCGATCTATTTCAACTCATTTAAAATGTATATAAAAAAACTAAAAATACGTTTAAAAATAACAACCATAATCGATCTAAACTATGTATATTTTATATTATAATTAATACACATTTAATAAACTTTTCATTCTTAGATATGTTAACATTTTATATATAAAAAAATAATTTTAATTTTATTTATTAAAATTTTATTTATAAAAAATCGTGTTCATAATTTACCTGACAAAATCTAGGCATTTAGTTTCTTCTTTCCACACCCAGCGTCCAGTAGTTGGTTGAGGTAAGGGAGGAAGTTGTTGAAAGGTCTAAACAATATATTAGAAACAATGTAAACAATTTGATAGTGTTCATAATAATCTATATAATATGAAAAATTGTAAGCCGTTTCATTGTTGTCAGACAATAGTAAACTGGTTTAAATATTTTTAAATCTACAGATTGGTAATCAGCGCATATTATTTTTGATTAATTTTCTATTGTAATTTTTTAATCTAAAATTGAATAGACTTTCTGTCATCCAGATAAAGTCAAACAATCATAAAAAAGTATAAAAATTGACAGAGACATAAAATATCAATTTTCAACATGTATCACTTTACAATAAAAGTGACTCAATATGTCAGTTCTTTCTTGAAATATATCCATTATATATTTTTTTAAATTTTGCAACAAAATTAAAAAAAGTTTATTCTTAAAATACCATTTCTTATAAACATAAATAGTAGTGTTATAAAAATATTTACAGTAAACTATTAGTATTTATTTAGTATTATGTATTATAATATTTTAATAATATATATTTTAATAAGTATTATAATATATGTAATATATAGTATTATTTAGTATTATGTAGTATTAAGAAACATACTTTCAAAATACATAATAATATTAAACAATTAAATAACATTATTTACAGTATGTGAAAACTATATTGAACTCAAATAGAACTTTTTCTAATTCTATCAAAACGTCATCTAACCGAAGATGTTTAGTTTTTGATCTTGATAAAAATAAGTAAAATAAACTAAGTTTATAAAAAAAGATATTGATTATATAGTAATATTTATAAAAAACATAACTAAACTATAGGCCTATATTTGATACTTTTTTATATTTTTTATACTTAAATACAATAAATTTGTAATATTAAATTTAAAAGAAGTAATATATTAAAAATAAAATATAATGTTTTAAGCAACTAATAATGTTTTGATATATTAACAACTGACATAAATTCTATATTATTATATACAAATTTCTATAAATTAATTAAAAGTAGAATTGTATTAAAAAAGTAGAATTTTTTAAAAATTATAGTGAAATTATGATTATATTGATAATGATATACTTATCTCATATGATGATTTTCTAAAAATAAAATAATAATTAGTTTACTGAATATATAATTAAGTATTTAAAAATTTCAGCTTAGCTAAATATTTGTAATTAAATATTTTTTCCTTGATTATTCTACTTTAAAAATACTTATTAGGCTTATAATTGAAATGATAATATTGAAATGATAATTGAAACTATATATATATATATCAGAGTTTGTATAAAAACATTTAAAGCCATTGAAAGACTTTTCAAATACTTTTTAGACTTTAAAAAAATTTGAGTATATAATGAAAGAAAAACTAGATTTATGATATATTTTTATTATTATATCAAAATCCGCCTTATATAATTTGTTAACCACAAATGTAATTTTATATGTCAAATTTATATTTAATATGCTGTAAAAATTAAATAAAACCGCCTAAAATGAGGTTCTTATAGAACTAACAGTAGAACAATTATTTGAAGGTGGTTGAACTTTTTGAACATTTGAATTTATCATGTAATAAAGGTAGTATATTTAAAAAATATATTATATCAATATTAATCTATAATGACTATTTAATATATTAATATACATAAAGTAGTTTAGTGCATAATAAAGAAAAAGTGGCTTTGACATAATTATTGTATATACTTGTATAGATACTTGGAAGATGAAATGTATTTACATATATATGATTGCTCATACACATTTCTAGATTAAGTAGGCAAAATTGTCCAGTTTGTTGCCTATTTGATTATTCACTTTCCAATTTGCTGTCTATATTTAAAGAAATTTGATTCAATGATTCACCTAGGTTACATTTTTGCTTTTTCTAACAGCTCCTTCTTTTGTTTGTTAAGTCAGTGATATTTCTATATAGATATTATCTTTTTGTTTTGAGTGCCTCTTTAATGTTATACTTTATGGTATGATTATATAATATATAATACAAATAATAAAACATAGAGGTAATTTTTAACAAAAGGTAATCAACCCATCTTTTATTCAGGTTGATAACTTAGTAAACATTTTGTTAAAAATGTATCCTCTATTATAGCTAGCTTGCCCATACATGTATACATATATGACAGTATATGGGCATTTATACCAAAAAATTTAGTTAAATAATTATAGTATGTTTTTCTTTAACCTCAGTCCTAATTAATAAAATATAATTGTAATCCTAGTTTAAAAACAGATTTTTTTCTTCTGTTTTACTGCTGAAGATCTCTGTTTTAAGTCTTGTATTCTTAAGAATTGTGTTATAGTATAATTTTAATATACAGTATTCCTTCAAAAAAGTACTTTAAAGTATATATTTTAGAAGTTTAATAATAATTTATTACAATATATTTACATTTTTCAGAAACAGCTCTAAATTGATAAATTTTGTTTAAAAGATTATAAATTATACATAATTTATTTAATTTTTATAATACAAAGTAAAGTATGTTTATGATTTTTTTATTTTTTTATAAATAATTTAATTAATTTATTAAAAAATAAATACCTTTTGTATTCAGAGTATTTTGGAGACAGTTACAAGTACATAACTATTAATTTAATGTTATGTCAGTTACTGGGCTATTAAACTAATTAATTAACTTCAATATTTTAAATACTAATTATATATAAATTATAAATAATTTTTATATTAAATATAAATGTAAAGACTGCATAAGACATTTTATTAAAAATAATTATTTTAATGAACTTTTTTATATACTGAAATGGGTTTTTGTAATTCAAAAACTTTTCCCAGTTTTTCAAGAATTACTTAATATAATAACACTTGCTATATTCCCCAGAATTTTGGGTAAAATAGCCCAAAGTCTATATTTCCTGAAATACTTAAATAGCCTAAAGTCTGTATCACCCATTTTTTTTGTAAACTTACCAGAAAATATTGAAAACATATTGATAAATTAAGAGAAAAATGGTTTAAACAAGGTTTTATAACTATATTATTAAAATTATTATGGCTACATAATTTAATTAATTTTTTTTTTCTTTCTAAAAAATGCTTATTGTCTTACTATATAGAATATGAATGATAAAATGTAACTATTTTATATATCACTACAATTACTATAACTTTCCTATTTAAATTATATATAAATTAATTACAATATGTTGTGCACATTTTGCAACTCATATACATATTATTTCTAAGGTAAATTTATTAATACCTAAAGTAATTTAGGGTGATTTGGCTTTTTGGCTATATTTCTTGAGGACACCCAGGGATATAGATATGGTCTTATAATAATGTAAAATTAATATACCCATGCCATATTTAAATATATAAAAATATGCACAAAAATGGACATGGTGCACATTATAATAAACAGATACAGATATAATAAATGTATATGTGGGAGAGTAATACTTAATAATATCCATATATTGATATTGAGATTAATTTTTTTCTTTGGCATTTGACTTTGTTATACATTTATTTATTAATTAACTAAATTAATATATTTTAAGAAAAAGAGAGAACAAAATCGGTTGAATAAGGAGGCTGAGACCTGAGACCCTTTCATTAAATATTTTTATAAATTATAAATATGAATTATGTTAATCTCTAAAATGTTCTGCTCATGGGTCAAATGGAAATCTTTGATAGTGATGGCTGATGATGATGTAAAAGAAATTATTCATATTCATAAATATTACAAAAAGTAAAATATTTAAACAAAATTACAATCAACTTATTAGAGTTATATATTAAAAGAAATAATACTGGATGGATATAATTTAAAAAATACATACTTTTGTCACATTTTCATTATCCATTTATAAATTTCTTATCAAAATTTCCCAGTTCATAATTTAATTAGATTTAAATAAGAGCGGTTACATTTGTTTATGTAACGATAGAGAAGTTAATATTGAAAGATTAAAACAAAAGAACTAAATAAATCTCGAAGTTGATAAAAAATATTATTGTAAAATGAAATGTATATCACGTTTGTTTATTAGACTATATATCAATTTTCCGATAAAGCTGGTATGCATTCAAAATATAACAAATAATTCAAACATTTAGTACAATGTTTAAATTTAAAAAAATAAAAAGTGCCAGTGCCGTAGCCAGGATAAAATTTTCTTCAGGCACAAATTTTCGGGACCTAGTTTTCGTCGAATCTATTGGGTGGGTGATAACCAATCAGAGATAAGCAGCGAGCTATCATGCTTTAACTAAGCGGCGCATGAAACGATTACTTGTGTACTAGGTTTTTATAGTGGCGTTTTAGTGTATATTATCGCGGACCTACTCAATCTCCGAGTTTGACCTTCAGGCTTTAGCCTGATGGTGGCTACGGCACTGAGTGCAGTGCAATTAATAGAGATATTATAAAAAGGTTCAAAGCAGTTGGAAGTATGATGTCAAGATTTACAGACAGAAGATATTTTATTCATTCCAGAAAATGTTGACTTGATGAAAGGTATGATGTCGCTATCATTTTCTTGATGTTAACTCTTTACTAATTAGTAACAAACAAAATTTCGGTTAAAAATTGAAAAACAACAACACATATCAGCTTTATTGTATTACTAGTTAACGCATTTTACTTGTACGTATATCTATAGATCATTAATAATACATATAATTACTAATTATTGCTATATTATTTTATTTTTTTCATAATAAATAGTAAAATATATTTTCAGTTGGGAATACATTATATCTCATAAATTATTTAATAATGTTAATCATAAGTACAAAAAACTCACAGGGAATGTATTTTATACACAATATGATATTTATTTAGATGAAAAAAGTGACAACACACTAATTGTTATTACTTCCATTGCCATACATGAGCACTATTTTACAAACCCCACAGTCCACTTAATAAAATGTCTAGATTACTATTAGAAAACGGTTGGTTTATAGATTATTTATAAGAGAATTAAATAACATACGGGACCTAACTATACATGCTTTGGAAAACAATCCATTATTTTTCAATTTAATATTGGATGGGACAAATTATTAAATTTTTCCATTTAGAAAAATATACTCTTTCATTGAAATTAGAAGAAATTTTAAACAATTGTAAATTATCCTCAAAAGATCAGATTGGATTAATTTTAAAATGACATTAAAGATAAGTAGCTGAAGCTACCAAACTTTAATTTTATAATTTCTTATGTAATACAAAAGTAGGTGAACAAAAACGAATTAGTATACTATTATTATAATATTCATATATTGGTCACTTTTTGGGTATTTTAATAATTATTTGAATTATTTATATAGCATATATAATGTCTATTTTAAAATAAAAGTACTGCGTTGATTAGGATAAACATTAAACTAATATGTTGAACAAATAAGGCAGATTGTTTTAGACTACAAAAATGTAAAAATAATATTTTTTAAATACTGATTTTATTTCACTTAAAGAAACAAAAACAATACTAAATGCAACATATAAATATACATAATATGTAACTTACAATATGTACAGAATATACTTTTAAACACAATGTCACAAAAAGCCCCTATATTTTGTATCAAAATAGACATTTTCAATAATGGATGATATAAATGTTGACCACACTTGTATCCAAAAGTCAAGGAAGTTACATTGATTAGGTAAAAACAATCAGATTATAAAAACACTAGCTATCAGTAAAAGAGTAATTGTTGTGTTGTATCTAAAACAGGAAGACATCTCATTTAAATGAGACTCAACTAACTGCATCACAAGAGCAACAAGATGAACATCTATCATCAGAGAATGGAGGAAGGTAAAGACTACTCAGTCTGTTATTTTAACCTTAATTTGTTTTAATAAATCAATTTAAAAAAAATGTAAAGAGTTTTCGGAAGAAAATATGGTTTTCAATTATATATGTCTAAAGTAAACATGTACTATTAAAGGTTTTACTGTGTTATTTTTATATCTGAGCAATAGAAAGTTAACAGACAATCTAATACAATAATTATTTCTGGTCATGTATTTCAATGTTATAAAAAAAACTAACATTTCGAATACACTTTGGTCTAATTCTTGGTTCTTCTTTTTACTAAAAGTTATAAATGAATATGACTATTGTCTCCATTTTAATCTAGTATATATTTTTCTTTCTTAATTGATCTGTAACTACGTTGTTTGCGTGCATTAAAAACATTACATTATCTACTGTTTACTTTTGTTTTTTGAGAATGATTAAAGTTTAATCGAAACATGTCAAAACATATAACAATTGCAAAGCATAAAACCTTTTTTTCTTTGTTAATCTTGTTTTTTGTAAATATTCTACTCTTCCTACTTTCTTTATTATTTACAAATTGTTTATAAACCATAAACTTTTAAATACGCGTGGGTGAACAGCATGCCGAGATTTCAATTTAGATTACAAGATGTCTCTTTCTATCTCTTTGAATCCAAATGTAATTCCCACATCACATTGTTTGGACTTAGCTACACGACAACATAACAGAACAGAGCATCGGCGCTGTACACTAGCACTCCTCTCGGGCAATCCTCTCCTCAAGCTGCGCCTTGGTGAGTAGGGCTACACCCAGATGATCGGCCCGGGTGAACGGCTGACCCATTTGACGGAGGAACCGGCGGCTCGCCTGGACACATTCCTCGGTGGAGATGTTAACCAGACTGTCGCTCATCTGCTCCTGAATCCAGCGCGGCAGTTTACTCCGCTTGTCAGATCTGGCAAATCGCTGTGGGGATACAGGTCTGCCACGTTACAATATACTATAGTCTCGTTTCGTTTTATGATCAGTAGGACCCTAAAAGGATGCATGTAAAAGTCCCTACTTTTAAATGTCCATATTTGACTAAATTATAGGTCGATTTTTTTGAGAAAGTATGCGAATTATCATGACCACATTATTATCCTTATTATCACTTATTAATCATATCATTATTACCGCATGATCGCATTATCGTATTATTATCTTTATTATCACTAATTAATCATATCATTATTACTGCATGATCGCATTATTATCACTTATTAATAATATCATTATTACCGCATGATCGCATTATTATCACTTATTAATCATATCATTAATACCGCATGATCGCATTATTATCACTTATTAATCATATCATTATTACCGCATGATCGCATTACTATTTTTATTATCACTAATTAATCATATCATTATTACTGCATGATCGCATTATTATTTTCTAGATGCTTTCATATCACAGTATATCATATTGTCTAGGCAAACGCTTATAATAATTTCGAGTAAAACTAGTGTATACTGTATGTTCTTACTTATGTATAGTAGTGTCTAATTTATAGCAGGTAAAACAAAACACAAACCTCTCTGAAAATCATTATGCTATTGTTAGGTAGATAACAAATTAATGGTAAATATATATTGTATATACTACTTATAACTGAAATAAATACTACCAATATTTTTTGAAATAACATAGTAAACTATGACATAGATAATAAAGTTTTATTTCATTCTCTAAAGAAGTGTTGAAACAATTGATATTGAAATATATGATATCATACATTGAAACAATTGTTATTTTTTCAGAGTGGTCTAAACAATTAAATGCTAAAATTATACATTAATTGACAAATAGTATATATTAATAAAATAGCCACAGATTTCTGGAACCTCTCAGTAAATTCTCCAATCTCCCTACCTTGTCCGCGAAGAGCATGATGCCATAGTCTGTCTTGCCCCGGATTGCGCGTCCCACGCACTGGGCGGCGTGACGCATGGCGTCGAAGGTGAGGAAGTCGTTCTCTCGGATCTGATACTGTTCACGGAGATAGTCGAGTCGAGACTGAACAGCGGGGAGATGAAGGGTGAATTAATACAGCACCAGCGAATTATAGAGCGGATGTTCGAGTCTAGAGAGTACTTATAGCATCATTTTTAGGTAGATAACTGTATTATGGCAAACTACTCATCATTGGCTATAACTAATATAATAGAAGACTGATTTATGGAATTTTATTTATTATAAATCATTACAATTAATGTTAGTTACAAAAATTATACAACGATGACAAATACAAGGTGCACAAAATGTATTATAAGCAATATAGGGTACACCTATCTTTTGAGAAGTACAATCGCAATTGACGACTGCTGCTTTCATAGTATGACTTTACTAACCGCTAAAAAAATGTATTATTATTGTTTTTTGAAACAGTAATAGGAAAAAATATTTTTTAAATATTGTAATGTACAATTATAGTAATAATGCTAAATATAATAATTATATCAGAAGAAGTTCTTCATTACAGACCTCCCACGCTCAAATTATTTATTTTTTTAAGGAATTTTAGGATCATTAGACAGTTTTTTTTAGGAATTTTAGGATCATTAGACGGTATTTTTTTTAGGAATTTTAGGATCATTAGACAGTTTTTTTTAGGAATTTTAGGATCATTAGACGGTATTTTTTTAGGAATTTTAGGATCATTAGACAGTATTTTTTTAGGAATTTTAGGATCATTAGACAGGACACAATAATAGCAAATACATTTAAGAAAAAAACTTTTTTTTAATGGCCTCCTCATCACCCCTTATAGCCATTCCACCTCCACCTCTTTATTAAACAAAAAATGGTACAACAGGCGCTTAAAATTACATATTTACAAGAGTGAGTATGATTAAATGAGGACAAAACAACTTTAAACTGAATAAATAAAAATACAGATCTGATTTAAACTGTAACAAGTAATGTAAAATGTGTATCAAGTTCGAATAAAAACGTCAGACAGGTGACAAGTTAAAGCTACATCAATAAATAGTCCAGACAACAAGAATAAATCACAAGCTGGAGTTCTCGATTTCAAGGCGCTGGCGTTTCAGTATTTCAATCTCACCAACCAACTTTCTCTTTCTTTCCAGACCCATGTCGATTTGTGAGCTAGCTGAATGCAGAATTGACTGAACAATAGGCTTCTTTTTTGTCAAAGCTTCTTGCAATTTTTTGTTACCACTTTGAATCGCATCATCAGCAACTCTTAGACAAATTTCCTTCTGTTGGATCTCCTCTTCACATTGCTTCATTTTGTCTTTCTGTTCAATCTTCTTCGCTTTTTGCCCCAATTCTTCCACTTCCTTTCTTTTCTCTACTTCTTCTTGTTCAGCCATTTTCTTCTTGTGAGCCAAATCATTCTGATACTTTTGCCGAGATTGCTTTACAGAGTCCAACAAACCTCTACTGACTGGAAAGTCCAATACACCTCCAACTTGCAGCAGTTTGTCTCGGACACGTCGGAGAGCAACCAGTGTATCTTCACCTAGACTAGCACCATGTGATGCAAGAATTGCCTTGTTGAGGGAGAACCCTCGTTCGGGTGCAGCATTGCCATGAGACAGTGATAGAATGCACTTTACAAGTGCAGAAAGTTGAGGATATTTCTTATGTCCAAAGTCATCAGTAAGTGAAAAGACACGTGACCAATAACTGTCAATCCGTACATGACTTTCGGCTGGGATTTCTGGCACTAAATCCATCCAAGCCACTTCGACATTTCGCCAGTAAGAGTCTTGAAGACGATTTGTCTTTTGAATGCTATCAGTAGAAACGGTGTGCCACTCTCGAGGAATTGTTTCAAGTTGATACTGCTTCCACTGGTCTCTAACAAGATCACAAAGTTCGTCAACAGTTATGTTTGTAGCGGTTTCAAAAACTAAACTCAGTTTAGTTTTTACACAAGATCCAACTTTCAGTGCTAAACGAGAAATAGAACGGAGAGAGTCTGAACTGTTACGTAAATTTGGTTGTAAACATTGTGCGTCTTTAATCAGCTTGTTATCCAGAGGGAGACTGCACAAAAGAGCCTTGGAGGAAGCAACAAAGAAATCCAAACTCTTCTTACGAAACACTTCCCTCTGAGCAGTAGAAACATCTTCAGATAACAAAATGGCCTTAGCACTTGTACCAATGTCAACGTGGTCAAGCTTTCTTTGATTCACACTTGCTGAGACATCAATGGCAGCCAATAGTTCGTCACTAAGAGGCACTGTAACTCCTTCTGATTCTACAGTTATCTTAGATTGTTTAAGAAACTTCGCCAGGATGGTATAGACCAATTGAGACATTGTTTGGTGAAGGATGTGTATTAATGGCTCACTACTCTGCAGTTTAATGGAATAAGCTTCAAATTCGGTGGCAGCAAAAGCAATGAAACACAGATAACATTTGGTAAGTGGATCTTCCAAAAACTCACAAATTCTCTTGTATCGCGCAGTCTCTTTAATTTCCCTCTTGAAATTTTTTTGCTTTGTCAGAAAATCCAAGAAATACTGTTGCAGATTTGGATACTGTTCTACCAATCTCAAACATGCCTTCCGTAGTGATAGCCAGCGTGATGAAACGTATCTCAAAGAAAATCGAGCATCCAAGTCAGTAATTGTTTCCAATGATTTGTAGTCTTCTCGTCTGCAAGCAGATAGCTTAAAGAAAAAGCTCACATCAGTGACGAATGAATCAATGTTTAAACCAAGTGCATTCACACCTTTTCGAAATGCATTGTGCACACTGTGTAACGTACAACTTCCTAACTCAAGGAAAGCAGTTCCATATTCAGCATCATAGTGGTCTTGCAATTGCTTCTCGAAACTCTTATTAACATTCGGACCATCCATGCCAAGATGAAGCAACAAGTCTGAATTAAACTCCATTTCCTTTCCAATTTGAATAAAATGTTCAACAAGATTTGCAGCAGTACAGTGACCAACAAAAATAGATCCACAATAAACTGTGACAATTTGATCAAGTTTGGGTGACCAATACTGTACATAACCATCGTACTGCTTCTTCACTTGTGTAGTTGTGGTCTCATCAAATTTAAAGACAAATGGCCCAGCACTTTTTAGATCATCTTTTTGCAGTTTTTGAACAAGAGGCGCAATTCCATACTGGATGACATATTTCATTTTTGTCTCACTTTGTTTATAACACTTGGCAATTTCCGAGTCTGAAAACATCTCCCTGAATCTCTCATTATCGTCTGATGCACTGGCAAAGGAGTAGTTACTGGAAACAAACTTAAGGGCTTGCAGAGTCTCAGCTTTAATCAAAACGTCTTCCGGAGACAGAATAAGTTTGCCTTTGGACAATGTCACTTGACCCTCTGATGATGAAATTAATGTCGTTTGTGAGTCACCTTTTAACAATCGCTCTTTTGCTTGATGCTTTACTCCTCGGGCATGTGAAACAACTTGTGCAACTCCACTAATATCCACTTTAAAATCGGTGGTGCAAATAGTGCATCTTGCAGTCCATTTATCGGGTCCTGGCTTTAAATACGGGTGACTATTCTCCCACGATTTATTATACACTGTTTTGTGTTTCGGCATATTTCAACTTAATCTGTAAAGAAGAGTAAACATTTAATTAAATCTAATAACGATAATCCTAGTGACTATCTTCCACCTATAAAATATAAACCATGAATAAAATAGAACTTAATGGTGATCAATGAC
>JAUZND010014096.1:12790-27841 GCA_034780555.1 Coelogynopora nodosa | reverse complement strand
CAATGTGTTTTCTATATTATTTTAATATTGTATCTATGTACATTAATTTTCAAATCTATGTATGCCTGTAAAATTTTAAAAAAATGTAAAACTGCCCGTTTAATGAGTTATTTTAATTTGAGGGTCAGAATATTTTTGGCCGCTGGCCGTTAAACGGGGTGGCCGCTTAAGAGGGGTTGGATTCAATGTATTTAGATAGGAATTCGGCAGGGACATTTTTTATGCGTGACCGTTAAACGAGGTGGCCGCTTAAGAGGGGTGGCCGTAAACGGGGTTTCACTGTATAACCTGTGGCATCCAATTACAAATATTTAGTTATTTTCCTTAGTTTAAATTGTAATATTTTGACCATATATTTTTTGAAATTGTGTAGTTTTATTATTTTGTGAATTGATACAGGTTGTTGTTAAATTAAATTATAGTGAGACATCTTCTAAAGGGATACGTGGAAACAAGCATATGTCTTCTGATGGATTTTAGTCAACACATATCTGCATTTTCTCCACTAGTTTTGTATAAACACCCACAAATAACCTTCAATAATGTTTAATCCAAACCGGCAAGATATTCTACGTTTTGAGGATATAGTTTTTGACTACTGTCTTAAAATAACTAGTAGAAGATAATTATATAGTGGATGTGTTATTGCAAGTCAGAGATAATGTATAGTTTGAAATAGATTACACAATTCGTGATTTTTTCCTTAATATTTTAGACTCTATAAAACAGTAAATCTATTAGCGAAATATTTTAATTCTGTTAATGTTTTTATTTATCCATCTCAATTCTGATTTTATTTCTATTTTTCTAATTATAATTTCTATTATTTTTTAAATTTCTCCTGCCTCTGAGAGTCAAAAGTCCCGCACCATTGTTTAGTCATCTTTTCTTCCCTTTTTTATTATAAATATCAGTTGTTACACGTGTTTTCTATATGATCCGGCCTGTCCCCAATTTTTCTTCTGCTTTTTTGGATTTGACAGTTTGACTTGCCATCTTATCACTCCAGGCCTGTTTTACATAAAGTACAAGCAATGTTTGGATTGTAAACTTAAAAAAAAATTGTGGTTTGTTCATAACTCATTCCTTTTGTTTGAACTTTCTGCAGTTTAGTCATGAATGTTGGTTTTTTTTTAAACCAACTTATGAATTTTATGAATTTTTTTTCTTACTTGATAGTCGCTTTGATAATTTTTGGTTCATCTTTTTTATTTCTATTTTTTATTTGTTTTGTAGTGGAGGTGTTGAGGGTGTAGAGTGTGTTCATTAATTTACTATTGTAATCATTGTTTGTTATATCTTTTAGATCGGTTTAAAATTTTCGTATTATAGGCTATCAGTTCGTCTTGAGAAATTTTAACACAAATAATGTTTTAGCTCTTCATTATATAAATACGTGTATTGATGTATTGACGCAGTATTGTTCATATAATTGAAACCGTAAAATATAAAATAAATAGACTTACACGATTTAAATTTATTAAAAAAAGGTAAATAGCTTCTTCTTTATTTCATATTTACTGGTAGTAGTAAAGGATTATATAAAATTCTATTTATATTTTTGTATCTGTTTGCATATCAATTTTATGATTAATATTATACCATGTTTACAATATCGAGTGATTTAAAAAGTTTAGTGTCTCAATTAAATTTGATATTTTTTTATTAATAATATTGAAACTTTGTTATAATTCATTAATAGAGTTATACATTTTGTGTTTCTAAACGATCAAACAGTTTCGGATATAATAACGAATCCCAATGTAACGAATTTAACCTCATGTCGAAGTGAATTGCTCGGTTTCCTGAAGTTTCAATTGTATTCTTTATATATGTAAAATTTCGATCCATAGATCAAAAAACTTTTATTATAAGACTTTAAAAATGTACATTCCTATTTGCATAGATAGTCATAGATTATTAAATGGATGATTGTGAATTCTCAACAAAGAATGACAACAGGCTGCACTCATATCTAAACTGAACTATTTCAAACCACTTCCAGCACTTCAGTTATCTGAAGAGTTCTAGTGTTTTCAGTGGATCAACTTGATCTAAAAAGTTTACCTACAGTCTACTGTGGACATCAACGTGGACTTAAACACTCAGTCTACCCGTAAATCGAAACTCGTATGTTTTGCGGGAAGAACCATGAGGTCTGAAACATCAAGGAGGATTATGCGTAGCGACAAATGTGATGTCAAAAATAAATAGGCAGTGGGCACTGCTGCGAGGTGGAGGATATGGATTATTTTGAATGTGCCGTGAGGAGAGTAAATTAGACTTAAAAAAAGAAGAAAAAACTAAAGAACGAGTGTACGGCAACTGGGTATATCCGAAGAAGGTCATAAAATCATTATGGAGCATGATTTGGGAAGCCATCACTATCAGCAGATGGTGCCCTTCTGTCTCTGAAGACTCTCGCTCTATAGATCCTAAGTTTAGATGATCATCTAGTGCAGTTGCAGAGAATGATGGCCATTTGAATGACTATCAGCAGACTATACTCTGAACTTGTTCTATAGAGAATCGTTTGTATTTTGAGCATATTTGAAACATATACATACAAAAATGTACATAATTGATTAAAATTAAATAATTGTTTGGATTACTATTTTTTAAATTTCTGATCAGATGAATTTGTTTGGACGGTTCTCTTAAAATAATTATATTGGAAACTTTTTGCTTAGTTAATATTTAATATTATTATTTTAAATCATCCAACCAAAGACTACATTCTGAAGCTTAGGTAAGTGTAATATATGTATCTTAATCCTTTGCATAGATTTTAATGTAACAGTTATTCAATATATATATATACTTGTATATATTCATTGGAACTGTGGTCATTTTTATTTATTACATTACGCATAAAAATGACCTAAGCCTCCGAATTTAGTAGATAACAACATTTTTTATCTAAGGTCGTCGTTTATATGACCGAAATATATCGAATTAATAATAGTAGTATGGAAGAGTTGTTTCTAGTCCAACCTATCACTTTCTATGATCCCTGAAACCAAAACCCCTCACCTGAGGAAAATGATTTTGAATATCAGAATCGAGTATTTGTTTTTGGTTGCTTTGGCTACCTATTTGCCGATTTAAACAAGGTCAATGTCGTTTCCAATTCAAGGTCACAGAGTTATCCCTAAACTCCTAAATCCCTAAAAAAATCTATAATTTCCTAAATCCCTAAGCTCCTAAATCCCTTAACTCCTAAATCCCTAAACTCCTAAATCCCTAAACTCCTAAATCCCTAAACTCCTAAATCCCTAAACTCCTAAATCCCTAAACTCTTAAATCCCTAAACTCCTACATCCCTAAACTCCTAAATACCTAAACCCGTAAATTCTTAAACTCCTAAATCCTTTAAATCCGTAATATTTAAACTTATAAACTCTTAAACTTCTAATTCCCTAAACTCCTAAATATCAAAATTCTTAAATCCCTAAACTCCTAAATCCCTAAACTCCTAAATTACTAAATTCCTAAACTCATAAATTCCTAAACTCCTAAATCACTAAACTCCTAAATCCCTAAACTTTTAAACTACTAAATTTCTAAACTACTAAATCCCTAAACTACTATATCCCTAAACTCCTAAATTCCTAAACTCCTAAATCCCTAAACTCCTAAATCCCTAAACTCCTAAATCCCTAAACTTTTAAACTAATAAATCCCTAAACTACTAAATCCCTAAACTATTAAATCCATAAACTTTTAAATCCCTTAACTCCTAAATCCTTAAATTCCCAAATCCCTTAACTTCTATATTCCTTAACTCATGAATCCTTAGATTAAGTTTAGTAAGAAAGTTTAATATAAGAAAATTCGAAAATGTATCCCCTTTATTTGAATTATAAATAACCCTGTGTATAAATCCTCACGAACATCTATCTGCATATGATTTTGCGCCGCATTTTTACTCCTCATATCTTGTAACACCTGTTTAATGTTCTCCTCCTCTCATATTCCTCATAATCACCAACCTCACTGTTATGTAACCCCTGGGAGTGTACATGTTGTAATTCTTTCCGTATAGACATATCGGGGTCGTACGATTATGTTTTCCATCTAAGTCAATATTCCCATGTCTCTAGGGATATTTGAATATTAAACTCTGTTGAAATAGTTTCAGATAAAAGAATAAGTGAGAATTATCTTCAAAGTGTATGGAGTTAAATGCAACAATGCTTTTAGAGTTTAGGGATTTAGTATTCGGTTTGTTTTCAGGGGGTAGACTAGAAACAACTCTTCCATACTACTAATAATTGTATTGTTAAACAGTTGTATTTTCTAGTTAGCTCTGTTAACTTAATATTTTAACTTTTTATACATACCTCAAAAACTTGCTCATCAAAAAATTGTAGTATTTGAAAAAATATTGCTACGGATTTATTAAATTATATACAGCGTTATGTATTTTTATTAAGCATTTCGTGTTTAATATTTGGTGCAGAATTTACCGGTATATTATGAGATTATTAGACAGGCACACATATTCATATTATCTCAATCATCTTACTAGGCTTACTATGTTTGCTGAACCAAATAATATTTTCGACCCGATTGAGTCTCTTTAGTAGCGCTGATGTTAATTATATTTTCGGTAATCTTTGTTCGAAGAATTATCACAGATTGAAGACATTTATGAATCTTGTGTAAATTGTAAAAAATATTTAATTTTCAATTTTTATTTATAGATTCAATACTTTAATTATAACTTAGAATATCATTTTTTGTATAATACATTCCTTTTGTATTGTGAAAATTGTTTTTTATATTAGCATCATACAATATAATTTAAATGTTAATATATAACTGATTAAAATTAAAGTATATATAATATATATCCATTCAGGGTTCCCCCGTATCAGTGAAAAATCAGGGAAAATGACAATATGAGCTAAAATCAGGGAAAACTCAAGGAAAATGAAGACAGGAGTTAAAATCAATCAAAAATCAGGAAATTTCTTTATTTTTTTTCGAAAATCAGGGCTTATTTTTTATTTTTAAATATCCATTTTATACTATTTAAAGAAAAGAAGAAAAAAAATCGCTCGTACTGCTCGCTCAAAAATTATTTTTATATAAAATATATTAAGTGCTGTCTTATTAAATATTTTTTGTAAATGTACATAAGATAAAAAAATTAATTGTTTATATTATTTAATAATTCATTAATGTGCATCTGTTATTTTTGTTTCAGATATGAAACCTAATATACACTTATTTAGTATATATAAATATCAGGGAAAATCAGTGAAAATCAGGGAATTTTATTCTGAAAAAAGCGGGGGAACCCTGTACATTATATCGTTATTATATATACAATAAATATTTTTTATAATATGCTAATAATATAATATTATTAAAATTGAACGTTATATTGCAATTTAACTATGTATTTACGTATAATACGTAAGTTTAATTAATTCCTAGTTTATATTAAAATCAATGGATATTCATTCATTTTATAATTTGACTATATGCTTTTTGTTTTATCTGTAGAAATCCTATAAAAATTGATCAGCGCAAATTTACTACTTTTAGATTGCAAGATATGTCCGTTGTTACGGTCGATGGTCCCACTATAGATCAATGTCGCGGTATTTCAACAGGTAATCTTTTTGACTCAATGTAAATGTTTAATTTATTAAAAATTAATATTTTAATATCAGTTATATTTTTAGATAACTTTAATAAAAAGAAGCATATTATATTTGAACTATATTTTTCATATATTCCATTTTGAATTCTTATAAATTGTATTCGAAACCGTGGTTACAAAACGATTTTATATAATTAACATTTGATTTTATCTTGTTCATTAATTTGAAAATCATTTATCTCAAATATACGTAAATCCAAATTATTCCTTTCTCAGAGAATTATAATCATAATAATAAGGCAGTCTTTTTCTGACTTCCAATTGAAAATTGGAAATAAATATTCACATAACTCTTTAATAATATGACATTATTATTCGCAGAAGGAATTATACATGTAATAATAAGTAACACACGAATCATTGATTAATTTTGTTTACCTGTGTATACCATGCGTATAATACATGAAACATTGATTAATTATGTTTACATGTGTTAGTATATAATGCTTATAATACATGAATCATTGATTAATTATTGTTACATGTGTATACCATGCGTATAATACATGAATCATTGATTAATTTTGTTTAACTGTGTATACCATGCGTATAATACATGAATCATTGATTAATTATTGTTACATGTGTATCTAATGCGTATAATACATGAATCATTGATTAATTTTGTTTAACTGTATACCATGCGTACATCAAATTTAGACTTTCTCTGACTATATTTATGTAAAAATATTTTTACTACTGAGTTACATTCGCATTTTAAATGATCCCTTTTGACGTATAATGAAAACTATTTCGAATTAATGAAAATGAAGTTTAAAGCCGTAACATTCAGTCAGTCATTCATATATATATACAATATATAATTGTTGTATATAATTATAGAACGTTAAAATGTAGAATCTATACATACCTATTATGGTTACAATTACTTACATAATCACTCTAAATATATCATTGCAGTCTGGTAACATGTTTATGGGGCATATTTAACTACATAATATATTTAGAACGTATTATTATTAATGAATATTTTTTCTGTATCATTGATTCAATTTACCATCCAGTTTAGTTTTTTGTGAGCTGTATATTACTATACACGATATATACATCTTATAGATAACTAACTTATTTATAGATAATCCATTAAAATAGTTTTATTCTATAATATATAAATATAAAAAATAGTATAATTTCGTAACTTAAGCGATACACCTGTTATGATTATGCGATATGTTAGTCAATGTAGAGTGACATCACATCGTTATTTATTGTGTCTATCAATTTTTTCATTAATATATAAATCATAAATTATAGTATTTATATTATAACATAATTATAACATTTAAAAACGTAGGTTGAAATTGTTGTGTAATAAACAAATAGACATGTGGTGTTTGTTCTACCAGTAACTCGTTAACTATTATCCATAAAATTATTTTAAATAATAATAATAATTAACCTAACAGCACTATCAGTCGCATACTTTGGTTTAGCTTAGGCCTCCCTCCTTGAAAAAACAGCAATATAATGTACAACCTTAAAATATCTAAAAATAACCATCATTAGTTTTTACACTTTTCCGAAGTAAGATACGTTTATCTGTTCCCTATTTAGCTCTCTGTGTTTGAAAATTCCTGTGTTAGCTATAAAAACAAATCCCTAGATACACAATATTTTACAATGCTGGATAGACAAGGTCTAATTAAGATGTTTACAATTAAATGTTAAATCGGCTGTGTTGGGCTTTAAAGCAACTTTCAACATAAACACACCTAAATAAAAATGCGTAGAACTCGTTTGTTATATATTATATCCATGTATTATTTTGAAACGAGTGCCAATTTTCATTGTATTTAATTTTTGACGAATTATCACAGAAACAAATGTGGAAACCAAGCTAGATTATATATTACAAATTTAAGAATTTAAAAGTTATATATTTGTGTCTATTTATAGCTAGTATTAAGTGAAATACCTCAACACTAAACGTCCAATTATACTCGCGCCAATCTTGTTTCTGTGAAGAACACCGAGAACGCGGAACTCCCGACCTCGTTCGACGCCATGGCCTCCTCATGGCCAGCCTCCTGCAGAGGTCGCAGCACGGTCAACAGCGGAGTGGCCCCAAGCAGTCGGAAGGGCGGCGTGGCCGGGGCCGAATGGCTGGTGCTGGTGGTGGCGGTGGTGGGATGAACACCAGCGGCAGGGATGCCGCCGCCGTCTCGACCAATGAGCCGCGAGTGCCAACAGCTGAGTCGCTCCATCAGACTTCGGAGGCCTCCTCGGTGGAGGAGGGGGAGGGGGAGCTGGTGGGGAAAATGCTGGACTGTGAGTTCTTGAGCGACGATGAAGAGTACGGTGATGTGGAGGACGAGGAGGCGGACAGTGAAGATGAGAGACCTGTGTAAGACCTAGAGACACTTGAGTAGATACCGTTATGTGTTAGCTTTTAAGTGGATACTTTTGTTTGAAATATGTTAAAGTAGTATTAGAGGTGTGTTACGCAACTTTATATTGCGCTCGTTATATTTAGTCAATACAATAACATACTCCATTTAAAATTGTCGGATAGAAATGGTGAAAAAGCCATTAAGATTTTTTCAGAAGACTTATTCATAGAAGAAAATGTATAATTAATTTTGTGTCACTGAATAATAAATTATGTTTACATACTTTTAGAGTTCTATTTTTATCTATGAAGACATACATTATTATATACTGCTGCGTTTCGTTACCGAATTTTTTTCCTAGTATTTAAAAATGATATGTTTAGGCGTTTTGGTGTTCACTATATTATTTATTAATTATGTTAACTACTTTTACCATATTGAGCATTATACTGGCTGAAGGAACTTACTATGCAGTAAGATTCCATTATTTATGTTTTAGTTGAAACATATCATAATGATAAAAAATTTATACTCTTGTTTTGTTTATCTTTTTTTAGAATTTCTGTCAGTATGCTGGAGAAAAATGGTTCACCTGTGCTGCTGATAACAAATGGTATATTTGTGTCCAACTTTTATAAGTCAATAGAAATTTTGATATGACTCATTATTTAATCATATATTTGGTAGAAATATTATTATTTTTGTGTGTTTAAACATTATTTTATATAATTTATTTTGTCAATGTACGAGTCTGTTCTGTAATTTACTTAAATTTTGATAATATCATATGAACCCGCATCATATCATATGAACCCGTAATATACTATCATTGATTCATTATTGCAAATTATATGTATATAATAAACTATATTTCACTATTTTGTTTTTGAATATATGGTAATATTTTTACATACTTCTAATATCTTAATATTATTTAGTTAATTCATTATTTAATATTATCAAATTATATTTCGAAAAAACGTTGAAGCCCCAACCTGTGATGAACAGAAGAATATTTTTTTAAAATTTCTATGATATATTTCTTGGAATATTTCAGAACATTTTCAAGCAAATTTTGAAAAATACAGATAATTTATATATAATCATAAAAAAATATATACATAATTTTAAAACAAATTAATTGTATACAAGAGATAATGCTAAATACATGAAGCTTTTTAAAAACTAATTACAAATTGATTGGTGTGCTAGTCATATTACAACACATCAAGTACTTTTGAAACCGCAAGCATCGAACAAAATGTGGCTAATAATTGCTCTCCTCCTCGGCGGTTCTACACTATAAGCTAAGTGCTGAAATATGTATTACCTTCAGATGAACTACGAAGTAACAATGCTCAAGCAAACCATCACCTTAACGGCCCGACAACTGCCAATCAATCACTGACCAACCACTCTCTCACTGATGCTGCCTCTAATCCTAGTCTACGGTTGCCAATGCCTACTCCCGACGTCCTTGACCTTGATAAGTCGCTGGAAGGCGTGTCGGATACGGAAACCGCCCCAGGATCACCGAGTAGTCAAGATAATGCCGATTTATGCTCGATAAATGAAGGTCGACCCAAGTCGGTGAGATTTTCTTCTGAACTGGAGGTCAGTACACCTACACCTACACTTACCTACCTACTCTGAAAGCAGACTGTGAAGATGTACTATTTCTTTCGATTTTAGCAAATTCATTAATTTTGTTTGTCAATTTATCGATTATATCGAAAAGTTACTATCGATCTGCGCGCACATATTATAGTCTACCCATCTGAGTAAAGTTTATCGACATTATCTACCTTATATTTGCGAATAAATTTAATTAGTAACTGTATAGTAACTTTATTGCCATACTGTATATATAATTTGTAATATGTTTTAAACTAAGTATCTTATTTATATACTATAATAACTGATACCACATAATCTTCTGTTAACCATATGTTTGATTTCAGATTAATTAAAGAATTTCGAGTGAGTGACGACACTCACTTAAAAAATAATAATTAAAAAATTTATATACTTCCAACCACTGTAGGTTTTTCTAATGAGAGGATATTGGAGCTTTTAATAAGAAAATAGAAATACGGGATAACTAAATTTTATTTTATTGAGATTAACCAAACACTTACAATCAAATTAACAAAATTTTAAATGAACTAAAATGAATTTAAATATAGTATTTAGACTAAGAGTAATTTTCACAGTTTGGTAATGTCTTTGAATTTAGAACGAGCGACAGTAAACCTAACTATAAAAAATATTATGTTTATAATAATTACAATCACCAAAGAAACGGTAATTTTCCACATAACAAAATTAATATAACGAACTATGTTTTAAATATTTAAAATACGTAAAACTTTATTGGTCATCAATTTCAAAACCAACAGAATCGATATTTTATCGACTATTTATTATACTTTGTCAATCTATTAATTTTTGAAACCCAACCCTCCCCCTATTTACTAAGGGACAATTTTTTGATTTTGTATAGATATTTCAATTATTTAAAAAAACAAAACTGCTTTTAATCAACATCAACTTGACCTTTACATCTTGGTTTATTGTACTACTATAGAGAGATTGCTAAAAAATATTGAAATTGAATATATATACACATAGACTATCACGTGTCAGTTTGGTTTTGTTTTACAACTAACACGTTAACATAATGAACATTTCTGGCTGAACATTTCTGTAATACACCTAGTTTAATTAGATTTAATTATGTCTACAGCCTAACTTAAAACCAATTAATCAAGCATAGTTTCTTGCATGCGTGTGAACACTGCCTGTAACTCAGCTTTTTTTATGTGGTGAATAGTTTGTAATTAATTGTATTAAAAAATAGCTTATCCGTTAGTTTTATAAATCACGCAATACTGCCTCTTTTCAATGTGGATGGAAATCTTACATATGAGAAGTCTCACATCAATATGTTTCAGTTTAAAATGTAAAATAATCTGTTTTATTTTATTATATAGTTATGTTATATTTTCACTTCATTTACTTGTTTTGCTTAATATTTTTGGAATTATTAGTATGCAGGCTTTTCAATATAATTTTTTAATTACGAAATATGTTAAATGAGCTGTTTTTTTGAGTTGTGATTTATTTATGAACTTGAAATGTATCAAATTGAAATATTTAAATTTATTTAAAATTCAATCAATTTTTTTAAAATGTATTCAGTTGTTTAATAATTGTCTTGCAACATTTATTCAGTTATTTAAACTAATTTTCAATAATGCTTGATTGGAGCGAGTTAGGCCTATTGTGGCCCCATGAATGCAATTTTCTCGGGTAACAAATTATTTAATATATACACGCAGGATGTTTCGAACTTTTTGTAAATTATGTGAATGAAAGATAGGCTGAGTACTCGTCAAATGTAATCATTAAATGAGAGCAGTGATTAATAAGAGTAGAAATAGTTGGTATACATGGAAGCGTTTCCTGAACAATTGTTTTTAGCATTGTTTTGTTTAAGGGAACGAAATTGGTGATTCCCGAATAAAATGATTTCTTTGTCTGCAAAAATTAAATCGGTAGAAGTTGTCAATAATAAAGGAAAAATCTATTTTAAAGTGTTCGAGCTTCGGCTCTGCAGTTCTTAAAGAATTTAAAATATAAAATTATGAATGATATAAAAATGTGTCAAATAAAGTACATTCTGCAGAGTGAGCTCTTTCTACAGTCGATAAACACACTAACTTGGATATATATATGTACCACAGTAACAGCAATAAAAACATGTCATTTTAATAATTCTGTTTAAAAAAACTGTTTCACTGTTATTACTTTGTAACCATTATTATTGCTTGTTGTTTTTGTATAGCTGTATAGTGGACGTTCATTGGCTATGCCGGCCCTAGTCCTCACTGAAGACTGTCATCTGAGTTAATAATTTCTATTTCATGTAACTATTTCGCACTTTTACCTCGATTAGGGCTGATCGCACCTTTTTATAATCTGTTTTATCTTTTATTCTTATATATTGACGATAGAATTATTTAACTGAGGAGGCATCTCATTTCTGACTTTACTAGTGGAAATAGTTACTTCTAGTAGAAGATTATTATTAATCGACGTTTTTTTCGGTATTTAGAACTAACTATTACATATTTCATTATTTTTAACATTTTGGTTAGGCATGCGTTCTATTGTATTTGCCATTTTTCAGTTAAGTGTTTAACAAAGATTCAGGAAAGTTTTGTATAATATATAATTTTTCGTTCGCTGTAATTTGTACAAGAAGGCATTATACATTGCTTTTTAATTTTTATTAGCAAGTTATCTTAAGTGTACAAATTAATTACCAAATTACAAAATTAATTACCAGTATAATGTTATAAAATTTTTAAAAAGTTTAGAATCAATCGTTTTTCTAATTGATATGAATTAAATAATGTGATATTTTATTTACTTCCACCAGTGTAACAATGCGCTTATACTTTGAGTCATCTAGAACTAGGGATAATTAAACAATATATATATCTATAGATATAATCATTAAATACACGAAAGCAATTATTTACGTCATAATAATTTTGGATTTAGTAACAAGAAAAATACGCAAACAATATTGCATATAACTAGGAAGATAATTCTGCCGTGTGATGAACCCAAAAGTTGGAAGAAATAAGATCCCAATGTTGACTTTTACATATTTAATTATCTGTATAAATTCTTTGACGTGTGGATATATTCTTTGATTTATTACTTTACATCTATTTATAAAACAAAAATGTTTTACATCACACAATAAATCAAATCTCACTTATACTCACATGTTCTACAAACAAAAATCTTTGTATTGAAATTTTTTTCGTTTAGCTATGAGGATTTCCTTTTTCTTTTTATATTATTTTTGATTTGTTGTGTTTTATAATTTCAAGTAAACTAATTATTTCAATCGATAGAGTGATCATGACTTTAAATGTCGAATGTCGGTTTCCCTTATGTATGTAGGAAAGTGAAATAATAAAAAATAAACTTCCCTAAAATTAATAGCGTAATTCGCATAAATATAATGTAAAACATTTGCTTCAATATACTGTATATCAATAAATAATTTTTTTAATTTGCTATCAAATTGGAATATCAAATGGCATTTAAACAAATGATATATAATGCTTGTCTGAAATAGACAAAAGTAGGGAAAACTAACACACAACATTTTGAGTTATAATTTTGGTTACAATAACCAAAAGGCCAATAACAAACACCACCAACATTAGAAAAAATATTGATACACCCCTGGCCTAACGGCCTATGCTCACCAAACGCGACGCAACGCGACGTTACGTAAAACGTTTAATACATACTTTTCTAACAGCCTATTTACATCGAGCGCGACGCGAAGTGATGGAGTTGAAGTTGAAATGATTAGACTTTTCTACGACGCCGCTCGACAACATACATATTTCAATGCAAATAGGGTGTAAATGATGTAGACACATCAACATATGATACGTCACGTGGGGCTTGGTGGGCATAGGCTTTAACTGTAAATGAACATTTTACATTCGAATAGTTAGAAGAAGTATTTTCTATCAACGTGCAGTATTGCTTATTGTGATTTTAGCAGCAAATGTTCAGTAGAATGTTTGAATATATAAATAAATATCCACTTTTTGTCAAATTAAACATATTATTACAAATACAGTTTAACATAAAAAGAAAAATCGCATGATTTTTAATTGCAGTTGGATTTAATTATTGTGTTTTGTCGTTAATTTGGTAAAGAATTGATCTTAAAAAAAGGTGTTTCATGCATTTATTGCGTTGCATGACAAAAAAGATATGACAAACTCTGCTGAAAATATCTCTCGAATTAAATGAGATTATTATAATTGGTATTTTTATATTTTAAATTTTAAATTTTAGATTCAATATTTTTTCGTAGATTTTTTCCTGTCCTATTATATATATATATATATATCTCACTACAACCCGACTTTTAATTAACATATCATTCCCTCTATTCCACCATTCACTGTTAATGTTATTCGATTACTCAACGATCTGGTATCAGCTCAAAATGATAGTCTTGTACATTCGATATAGTTCTCGATTTAAGAGCAGCATTATTCGATACTCTAAATCACGGCCCTATTCCTCCAACGTCTAAACCGTGAGCGGTTTTTCTATGCAGGAGTTGTCCTGAATTGGTTCATCTGCTATACTATCACCCTGATCGCAGTGCTTGGTCCACTGCGCTACTCGTATATACTGCCTCTGACTCTAACATCATATCTTACCTTCACACCAAGTATCGAATTTATACCAATGGTACTTTTATTTACCTCTATGTGTTCCGGCTTTGAATGTTTGTGACATGTTTGCTCCATCTGCAGATTTCATCATTCCTCTTCATTCGCAATTTTAGTCGAATACGGCCATATTTTAACATAGAAAGAAGCATAATTTATTAGTTTCACTTTTGCGTTTTCTAAACTCGAATACAATTATAACAGTATTATTGAATCATGCTCAAAATCATCCATCCGAAAGATTGCAATGTGTCTTAGATAGCTGTTTTCTTATCGTTAAGTGTGTCCTAAGTATAGGAACTTCACCATGGTTGTGTATTGAAAATTGCATAAAGTATGAACACTGGTGTATCGTGCATAAATGCGTTCATTATTCTACTCTTTATACATGACATCGCTCTCAAGTCGCTGCAGTTTTTCACCAGCCAATATGAAACGTTTTTGTGCAGCCCGCAGAAAAGAAGTTTACTTTCACAAATTTAAACGTCTCCTAAAAAACGAACTCTTTTATTAGATATTGAATGTACTATCCTGTACAGTGTCTTTTTTATATTATGAAATCAAAGTGAACTTTTGATTATTTTATGTCCTACAGTAAAATTCTTTAGACACAGAAACAAATTTAATTTTTTATTTAGGAATTAAGAAATACATTAAGAATTAAAAAATACATTAAGAATTAAGAAATACATTAAGAATTAAGAAATACATTAAAAATTAAGAAATACATTATGAATTAAGA
>JAUZND010014096.1:0-12690 GCA_034780555.1 Coelogynopora nodosa | reverse complement strand
AATACATTAAGAATTAAGAAATACATTAAGAATTAAGAAATACATTAAGAATTAAGAAATACATTAAGAATTAAGAAATACATTAAGAATTAAGAATGTGTGAAGAATTACATTTGTGATTAGTATACATATAAATAAATGTAAATAATGCTTGAAAATTAATATTTACTTTATTCTTCTGTTTATTTTTTGTTTTCATGCTTTAATAATGTGCGTTATATGTATTTAATATCTATGCTAAACATGATACATTCCTTAGAAGAGAATATATAATTATAATATCATTATTAATATATAATTAAGTTCCTAGATTTTTTAAATCTAAAGATTTAAAAAATTGTCTCGGTTAAGGAATTGAATTATTAAAAAATAAGTCAATATTTTATAAAATATGTCTGCATTTATTTTTTTATTTTTTTCATAACATAACATTTCGTAAATCAATTCTTGCACACCATTTTAAGTTAGGCGTACTTTTAATTCGAACTATCCTGTGTTATTGACAAAGGTTTAATTCCGATATATTTTTAATCAACAATTAACTATAAATCGATATGACTTCTAAATCACACCATAATTATTCGGTGGTTGAGTATGTCAATACAACAAGCAATCATTATTTATACTTAAGTGGTGTAAACAGAATTGAATCTATATCTTGCGATTATAGTCACGATTCCCCTATGACTCAATTATAGGTATTCTTAGTTGACTATATATTTTAGTTTAAACTAGTTTTCTCTCAGTAGTTGTGCGGATCCTTGAGTTCAAAACCTTATAATAGGATCACATACCATCACGACACACATACGGGTATTTAACAAATTTGCAATGCGATCTCTTTTCATCTCCTTAAAGTTATTCCACTTATAAAAATAGGCATATGAACACATCGATCGATGTTAATATTTCACTCAAAGGCCTCAAGGTAATGAGTAGTATTCAATCTGTAGGTACTGTACGTCTGCTGCGTCGCTGCACCCTCACTCGCATATAACCCTGTAAGGTAGAACCGGTTTCAAATATGAGCACAAGAAGGCTTTCAGTTCAGTTCCGAGATGGTGCTTCCGGTTCTCTTATCCTTGGAGAATATAACTCACGCACGCTTAGTGGTTTTTTTAAATTTTACTAAATAGAGCTGTTATGGACTTTGTTGACATCGGAAATTATATATTATGTTCAGTCTTGGTGCATTGTATATATGCTATCGTGTATACAGCTAAGATGTAGTTGATTATATTCCTGTCATAATATTCTGTAAGTGGAAAAAGAAGTATATTTCAATGTATATACAAAGTATAGGGCCTATTGTATACAATTGAATTATGATTAAATTATAAATTAAAATATATAATATATCTAATTTACATATCATACATATTATAAGATATAACCTAAAGTTAGAATATGTAATGAAATAGAGACTGGCCTTAACAACCTAAATTAAAAACCATGTCTGATTATATTTTAAATGGATTAAACATTGCTCAAATTATAATAAGGGGAAAAAACTACAATAACGGTACCCGGGTATGGTCTGCTGATGAGTAGTAATAAGGACGAAACAGCGCTGTTAGCGCTGAATATGTTTCCGTAGTATGAAAGGTTTTCTTTATTGTGAATTTTTCTTTTTAAATATAGCTTAATTTAGTTTTAAGTTATAAAGCGTGCTTTGATAACAATAAATGGTATCTTTAAATGGACCATTCCACTTGAGATAACACGTTTTAAGCAAAATATTAAAGAAAAATTAGGTAAAAGTTGCAGTTTTCATTTGTCTTTTACACTACTATTTTTCAATGTTTATATAAAAAAAAATTGGAATAAATTTGACTTGACTAACTTCTGAATAAATTAATTGCAAAAACATTGCATTTTACATAAAGACGCCGAGTTATGTCTTGTGAAATGGTCCATCTAAAGATATTCACATATTCATTGTGCAATAAACTATATTTGAACATGAAAACGGTCCATAATAAGCAAATAGAACAGGCTAATAATATATATAAATATAGTATGTATTAGCTGATGTTATTTTTGAAACCAACCGAAGAGTGTGAGTTTCCTAACTAGTGTGAACAGAAGTTGAATTTCACGCTACCTCCTTCGCATTGGAGGTGAACCACGCAGTCCCACTAAGCTCAAAGCCCGTTCACATTAACTGATCTTGTTAGGTTTTCTGGAGCAGTTGTATTCCGACACATTGAATCAAACGGGTTTCAAAAACGGTCTGTTTTAACTTATTTTTTAATTGATACGAAATAATCTCACAGCGCTTCAAAAAAAAGTTCTACAATTCTTTTGGACTAAAAATGCTGCTACTTTGTCAAAGACTTAAAACTTACGGTGTATATACAGTCAGTTAAGTCCAACAGGCATTCATCGATTGATATAACACATGTTCAACTTTACTAAAAGCGTAATAGTTACTATACATATTTAAATATGTATTTACTATCTATTTAAATAATTGATTTTATAATATACCGTTTTTTGAAATTTTATATTCCAGGTTATCAATTTAAAACCGGTTAGAATTCTTGAACGACAGTCAAACATTTGTCTAGACGATGTGGGGCCACGTCGACCACTGGTTCGTTCTTCCTGTAAACCGTTCAACGAGACATGCACCGGTACCAATAACAACGATGACGACGACGATGACAATAATGATAAGGCAAAAAACCTTCAGGACACGTCACGTTTCCGTAGCCCAATTTCTCTGTCAACGGTATCTATTGTCCACCACGAGAATTCCAAAAACAAGGAACCCTGTACTGGTGGAAAACCACCTGCTGGACGAAGTGTAAAAAGTTCCTTTACTAACAGCAACAACAACACACCCGACAGAATTGTTTTAGCCAAAAAAATGGCCCTCATTGAAAGGCCTTCATCAGCCGTCAAAGCTTCTCAAAAACCATCGATAATAATAAATGGTGGCAATTCACGAAGATTTCCGCACTACCATAACAGCAGTAGATATGTCAACAAGACAAGACCCTCGAGTGCCCCAGTTGTATTCGCAGCGGTCCAATCGCCGACAACAACGGTAATTGTCCAAGATAGCCAAGACATTAGCGTCGACTGTTTCACAGTTGCCAAAGCCGCCCTACTGGAGCGTCCTTCATCGGCGTGTAAACTGTTTCGTGACAGTGAAAGACCAACGTCCTCCAGACTGACGCCGGAGTTGAACCGGCTCCGCGGTGAACTTGACGGAACTATCTGCAATTTGGCTGCATCATCGTCGTCACTTGGATACTTCGAAGATTACGTTATTGATGGGGAAAAAGGAGGAGGGGGAGGAGGAGAAGATGAAGAAGAAACATGCAATGAAACTATGGCTGATAGCAACAGCGGCAGCAACTTTTCAGATACTCTGACTGATGCTTATTTCAGTGACAAACTGTTCTCCAAACTACCCTGTCCGTCCTCCAGAGTGGAGCCGCATAATCAGCTGAATGAGGTGAATCGTTTGGCGGAGGATCTTGAGCGTATCATGAGTCTCACTCAGCGTAGAATTTCAATTCTTGAACATCGCGATAGTCAGGATGAAAGTGGAGATGAATCTGGAGAACACGTTGAGGATACTGTGCTAACTTTGGATGACTATGTAAGACTTGTTTGCTGTGTTTTTTAGTGCATGTATGATAATTGGCAGTCGAATGTTAATTGTATAGTTTCGGTGTAGGATTTTTTAAATTCTTATAGGATGCTTCAAATTATATAATAGTGAAATTGTATTGTAATATTAATTATATATTTTTAAATTAGTATTTATATATCCTTATATGAATTCAATAGAAGGGGTATATTCTAGATAATTATATTGATATCTGAAAGAAACCATTTAAAAAGAATTACTCTTTTAAAAATATATTTAAATAATAAAATTTTACAAAGTTTTTAAATATTAAAATCCTAAATTCAAGCCATAAAAATCCATTTCTCACAGACTGAAAGCTTGGATTTATGTACAATTTGTAATTGTCTAAACAAATCAACTATAATAATAAAAAAGAACTAAAAATTATAATAGCAACTGGCAAATAGTAACAACATTTTATAATTATATAAAAATGTTTTAGAGTAAATCATCCTAAATTCAGAACTGAACTGAACTCCAAAATGGTCAACAAAAAGGATGTGCGACTATTAAACCTTTAAATTATATATCTCATGCTTTTTATAACAGACCTATAGAGTGATGATTGAAACCTCTTTAATAAAAAAACAGTCTAACGAATATAAAAAATTTAAAATGTAACTAGGGACCGACCACTTTATTATAAATATTAGCACATGAAATACGTATTGGTCAATTTAGCGGGTATCATATTTGATAACTATTCGAAATATAAATACTTAAAGCTGTTGTCATACATTTTTTTTCCGATTTTATCCATCATTTTTATAGAATGAAGATGACCGCAGTTTGACACAGGCTTCAGAAAATTGCGCGTAGGTTATTACTTTTACTTTCTTTCTCAATTGTCTACTATTATTTAATGTTACTGATGAGGAAAAGTAAATTGTTATTCTTATTTGTATGGATCATGTTTTTGTTACAGTCGTCCTACACAGGTGAAAGATTTTCTATCGATTCATGCGACTTCCTCCGTTCTGAACAAGTATGTGAATGTCAATTATGATAAATATTTACACTTTTTTCATAACTAAGTTCTGATGAATTATTAGCAAAGCAAAATTTGCGAAAATATGTATTATGTTAGCGATTTTTTAATTATCATTACACATGCTAATGCTTAAATCACTCTAAAAGTCCGCTTAAATCACTCTAAAAGTCCGCTTAAATCACTACAAAAGTCCGCTTAAATCACTACAAAAGTCCGCTTAAATCACTCTAAAAGTCCGCTTAAATCACTCTAAAAGTCCGCATACATGGCGCCTATAGTATAGCGCCTAATTTGGTCGTCATAAATGTTTTGAGAAAAACTGGCAAGAATGGTCCCTTATAAATCGTATTGTTTATCGTCAACATACATGAATATATTTTTAACATTTCATTCAATTAATTCCCCTTACATTGAATTTCATAATAATTATCATTAAAATCCTATTTAGTAGAGTATTGAGAGCCAACATTCTGATGGATAATATATCGGGAAACCTGCATTTCGTTCTGTTAAGTTTGTTTATTTTAAAGCATAATGGATTGATAGCAGCATAGATAATTATATAGATCATATATACTTTTTTGGACAACAAAAGCGAAAGTATTCTAGCATGAAAACGACTTTATATTATTGACACTTGTGTTTCCAGAAAGAGATAAAATATTCCCATTTTCCCAGATGTATTTATAATTAAATTATAAAACATTAAAAAAATATATATCAATTAAAGTTTAAATTTTGCAAATTATCATGACCTATGTGTTTGTCGAACATATATCGTTTAACTCGTTTTAATTATATATCTCTGTTAAAACTTCAATGAAAAACATTATGATGATTCTGTTCACCACAATTCACTCCATTCAAGAAGGAGACGAGATGATTTTGAACCAGCCGCCTCCATCGTCCCTCTATGCTTCCGCATCAACGCCCGTCCCGATGAGGGGAGGACCTTATACTTCGCCTACGGGACTGACATGGGAGCGGCAAGGCAAGAAAACCTTTAGACCATGCACTACTGACTTAATTAATTTTATGCAAAGCAAACGTTTTTTACTGTGATGCATTATAATTATAATTATAAATATTATACGTATATCGATTTATCGCCTTATTTTTGCCCCGTGTGTTTGAGCATTCATATACTAATTAATGTTTTTCTGATTATTTCTATCGAGTATTCCTATCTAATAATTATTTTGAAATTAGAAAAATATTATTTTGATATAAAATATAGTCACATTCGATTTAAAATTTTAATATCTAAAAGTAGTTATATTTAAATAATTAATTTCCGTTTTTAGAAAATTACAAATGATTAATTTTTAGATAAAAGTAAGTTATTGTTTGGAAGAAATAATTCCATGCACTAAATTTTAAGTATTAACTATATAGACCAATATAAAAAAGTTGAAAACGATAATTACTTGGGATTAGTAACACATAATAAGAATAATAACTATTTTTTAGTATATAATATGCCTAATATAATAAAAGATATATTCATATTTATCCTTTGTACTCCTGAACTCGTCTTTTGATTTTGAAACCGTTATATTCATATTTAATTGTTGTTGCATTATACAAATTTAATTTTCATGAATTTATGTCGATATATATATTTCTATTGGAAAAACCCATCGGAGTCGTGCATGTACTTCTATAGATTAATACCGTCTAAAAAAATCTTGCAGCTTTGACTTTAACGCGTTTAAAAATTAGTTTACAAATTTTTTAATTAAGTATACTGTTGAAAACATTAAAAATGTAAAACCATTTTACTGTTTTAAACAGCATATATTAATAATAATTTACACTGTATCAATTTCAAGTTCTGAGGTCGACAGATTTTTAAACCGTGATTGAAGATCGTAATGAAAAGTAAAAGTATAATTTTAATAAATTCAACGATTTCCCACTGAGCTCAATCTTCTGTTGATGCACACTGCGTTTTGTTCACAAAATGTGATGAACAGTGTTGTCTCTCCTGATGATACCATCTTCAGCCTGAAGCCCAGCCATCAAAGTGTGACCATAAATATAGTTATTATTCAATTTCTATTTCCGTGTCTAGATTATCTATGTTGTGTGGAGTAAGTTATACAACGTTACTAGCCCCTTGAATATTCCTTGATTAAGAGGATTTGTGCTGAAGCTTTGAGGAACATGTCGTTAGCATATGTAAACGTGTGGATAATTCTCTAGTACCGCGGAAATGGTGGCTCTTTGTATGACATCAAACATATGCGGCACAGCGTTGTCAATTTGAAGCTCGGATACAACCCATTTCTTAAGAAACAGGTAAATTCTTCTCATCTAAAATCTGTGTGAAGAATTCTCTATCACTGAAAAAATCTGTACTTTATAAACGTATTCCTTTTGGTGATGTTTAGACCATCGCTGACAGTGTTTACGTTTCGCTACCTCACATATAGTCCATACTCAATACTCATGATGGAAGTTTTATTGAGGAAAGTGTGAAAAGGCTTGTGGATTCTTAATTGTTCGTTGTCATTCTTTTTTTGTTCTGCCAATAAACAATGAAGACATTTCTAAAAAAATTAGCATAAAAATCAATTCAATTTTAAATCGAATGAAAAACCTTCTTTATATGTAGCCAATCTGGTTGTCACACTTGAGCATTGTTTTTGTTACCAAAGTATAAAACGTTTGGCTGTTAATGCTGTGTAGTGAAAGTTTTGAAATAGTCTTTTTATTAAATTATTGTCTGAGTATGACAAATGATTGCAATGTTTGTTGTAACTTACTAAAGGATGATTTAACAATTGTCAACATTTTTAACTTTACTAGTTCTTCATTATATTCTACTATCAGTAAAGTATCCGTTATTTTCACTTTCTATAGAATAGAAGCTAGAATATGTTATGACATTGTATATTCTTTGCATAGTTAAGAATGCGTATTTTATTTTAATTGGCTTTAATAATCTGATACTTCAATGTTATATAGATGCATTCTTCTTTTGGAAAGATCCATTAATATTTTGGGTATATGTTTCACGATAAACATTTATTCAACTAATGCATTTGTTATTCATCTGTTTTTTATATTAACCATTAGCCAAAATATTACTGCTATATAAGCTCATATTACCCATTGTCATTCCATATGTACTATATAGTTAGGATTAATGTAGTTTATTATTTTGTTTTAAAATGTAGCCACTTATGGCATTTTCTACGGTTAAATCTTGAATTTGTATGTAAGGTATATTGAATTACGCTATTACATATTGTGACATAAAATTTGTATTTCTACCATTTTTCTACAATTTTCTACAATTTCTACAAAATTTCTGTCTACAAATTTCTCCATTACAATAGCTCCAAACTGCTAATAAAAATCGTTGATCAGGTTTACTGACCATATCATGAATTAATATTTACGTACCTATCTATCGCCTATTATTACCTATTGTTGACTACGAGTAACTTCTGATGAACTTTCAGACTCTCCATACTAACAGGAGTTAAACTTTGTCAGCCTCGATGGTCAGTTTTATTTGGATTTGAAATTGTCTTCAATGCACTCGGTAAGTGACTATATGCTTTTAACTACACATTTGTGATACTATAATTGAAAAGATTAGCATTGAAAAAAGCGATCTATGAATTACTGAATCAAACTTTCGTATTACACATTTATGTATAGTATTTGTATATGTTTCATAAAATTTATTCATATGTCTTATATTTCATGCATTATTGATTTATTGTGTCGTGGATATTTTGTAATTCGATCACATCGAAACTTCAAGCACTCTACTTTTGTTTACCAATGCCGATTTGAAACCTTCGCTTTTTAGGAACTTATGCGGTTTACCCTTGGTGAAAAACGTGAATAAAAAAAAGCTAATTACAGGAAATAATTGCGAACACAAGCACATTTCTGAGTTTCTATTCTCGTTTTTTATAATATACTTAAAGGAATAAGATGAATATCAAGGATCAATTGGAATAGATTTTGTGACGAAGTAAATACAATAAATACAATAAAATAAATAAAAGAATTAATTATTAAATAACTGTAAATTAACCATCATATTAGTAAGATGAAAAGATTATTGTCAATCTCTTAAATGATGCAAAAGTAACCACAATATAAAAACTTATAGATCATAGTGATGACCAAAAAATGTATTCCTATATTTGTTAAGTTTAATCTCTTTTAAAATAACACAAAAAGTAGTTTTTTCCCCTATACTTAAAAAAACTAATAATAAACAACATAAATTAATTAAAACTTCAAATTATTAAGGAGATTAAAATTACTGAGTATATCTGCCTCCATCAGAAATCTGATTTTGGTTACGTAAAATAGGGCTGGTATATTTTGTGGGTCGTTCCAAGGCCGGAGAGTTGTTTGAAGTACAATTTAGATGTATTGCTATTGTCTCTGCTTAATGGTTAAATATTTTTAATTTAATGTGTTGAGCTTTCGTGTTATACATTATCAAAACACAATTTATTAAGTACATTAAAACACAGCTCAACATATTTATTAAATTATATTTTTTCATTTTAATTTTTTTCTCAGATAATGTGTTCTGTTTTATTTTTTCGCACTCGCAACATATTTGTCATAAAGTGGTCATGGATTCACTTATATATAGATATACTTGTTTCTTCTGTATAATTCTATATATTAGTTAATAATGTCAAACTGTTTTATTTCCTTTCCTTTTCTCCTTCCCCATTTCTTTTTTGTATGTCTATCAATGTGTCGTGCTTTTTCTTTCATGAGTTGCCTATCTGATTGTTGCTTTGTGACCCTTTGTTTTAGGTGGGGTCTTGCATGATTGTCTCTTTTTTTCTTTTGGTTACCAGATTAATGATTGCATTTAAATGAACATATTAGGACGAATAGTGGGCAGCTTCTACATGATAAAGTAGACGACATCTCCAACTCCACCCACCCTCCCACCCACCCACTACCGTATGCAGGCTCTCTGAGATCTCGGGACAGCCTCCTCTTCCCCAACTTGGTGTACAGACCGAGCGCCTCAGTGGAGGGCGGCCTCTATGACCTGGACCACGATGCAGTCAGGCGACTTGACAAACAGTTTAACCATGCTGAGGTCAGTTGATTTGTGTGACATTGATTCTAGCGGCATTGTTAAAGCATGGCTCGGGTCGTCGTGCTAAAAGTATGATCATTTAACTATCATTATTAGAGATAGATTGGCTATAAATTAAAGCATTTATAAATGAAATTACTAACGCGGCATTAATTTATGGTAACATTGATAGTCTATTAATTATACACAACAAAGACCTCGTTTGGGTATAATATATTTAAAATTTTTGAAATCGGCAAAATCGAGAACTGTCCGTAATACCACTTTTATTGAAACCATTTGCAAAATATTTTGTAAATAGTTTATGAAGTAGAGGGCAATAATAGGCTGCAAGGATGTTTAACTAAAATTCATCAATGCAAATGTTTCCCATATTTACAGGAAAATGTACTCACATATATTTAGCGCTTTTATTGTGACCAATTATGTGATTATACTCTTGTGTGTTGTAAATTTAACGTAAATTACAACCTTAAATCTTTTCTGCATAAAACTAATATTTCATTTCATTCTTTCACATTTTTATTGTTGTAACATATTTTAATTTAGCATTTAATTTATTGAAATTGATTTTTTTTAAATGATTGTTGTGAAATATTTGTATAAATTGATGTCAAAAGTGTGTTTGGTATATTTAAGACTTTTTTAATTGATGGAAGAAAATAAGCTTTTGAGCAGTTTTTAATAGTTATATTAATAATGGTAACATATTTATGGCATGTCGAATTTTGACAATTCATTCGAATTCAACAATCCATCAATAAAAAATAAGTATATTAATTGTCAATTGATTATTAAATTCAAATAAATATGTGCTATAAATGTGTTTTTTTTATTCATTCATGTGCTGGTTAGAAATGGTATGATACTAAAAAGATAGATATATATATACAAATATGATTTTTTTTACCGAAAACATTAGAATTTTACATTTGATTACATTTTTTGTTGCTATCGATAACATCTTCATTTTAGTATATTTGAGGCTGTTTCAGTATTGAAAGTGTATGAATTTTAAAAAGCCGGTTAGTAAAATAAATTAGATATGATTGTTCGATTGTTTGATATTTTCACTCCTCAATTTCTTATGACATTTTATATTATTGTCGTTGTGTTCAGTATTGTATTTTAATTTATATTCACATATTTATAAATTTGTCATATTATAATATAATGTGTTATCCTTCTTGACAGCACTACTGCCGAGTGGTACTCCCAGTGTGGACTTGCAACTCGCGCAGCCCCAGTGACCACGGAGTGGCCCAGTTCTGTGTACCCGCTCTCATCTACATCGCCAGGGATCCCTGGATAGACCACAGTAAGTGTTCACCTCACTAGCGAGTGGTATGAGTCGGTTCAGTGCAGTGGTTGGTTAGATTTTAGAATTTCGATCATAATTTAATTATTTTTAATGAAATGATATATTGTTATCTAGTCAGAAAGCCTTGAATAGCGCTGTGCGGCAAACGCTTTTAATATTGAAGCCTGTTTGGACGTCCGTTAATAAATGTAATATTTAGGTCAATTGTGTACTTTTATATTTCTTAGACCGAACATTAATTTTTTTTAATGTTTAAATTTGTCAATAATTGACGTTTTACTGATTTGTATTTCTGACAATATTTTACCGCGCGTCGTTTTTTTATAAAGTTTACACTTGGAGGTGAATAACCTGAGATTTCATTGATTCATTTTCTTTCTGAGTAGAGAATTTTACATCTAGGCTCAAAATCGTTAAAAATAAGGTTAGCTAGCCAGTTTAATATTTGCTAGCCAGGTTAATATTTGCAAGTTTCTAACGAATATTTTATAGTCTCTCTTTAAGACTGACGTAATGTTTACGTTTAATCGATGTTGTAATCAGTTTAATTGATTTGTATATTATTGAATTTTTTTTCTTTCAGTTAACTCTTAAAGTTTAAACGAATTTCACAGCGACCATTGCATTGCATAAGAAATATTTTTGTTTGTTATGTCTGTTAATTATGCATTTATTATTTGCGTTTGATTATCAATTATGAAACAAAGCCGATGGAAATATGTTTATTATATTATTAATGAAGCTACACGTTCTAATTTTTAAAATATTAATTCAATAAATGTTCACGAAAGATGCGAGAACTTGTCTTTTGTATCATTTTTGTCCAGTGCTTTGTGATTACTCACATTAATCAGCTGAAACTATACGCATGGTCAAATCAGATCAACGCTATCCTGATTATAATTTTTTTGTTATACTATATCAGGAGGAGGACATCATTGATCAATATAATAAACTCTTTTGTGAAGGATAAAGGACAATTATTTAAAACTATTATAGATATTCTACTATCCAATATAAAAAAAATAGTTTGAAAAAGTGTTTAATTAAAAACATCCCATTATGTAGTTATACATTTTTACGTCTAGAAATTGTAATAAAAATTGTTATTGGAACTCAAAGAATTATCAATCAATATTTTGTATCTAAAATAAATTTAATTGATGGATACATTGAACAATTTAAGTAAAGAAAATGTGTGTTGTTGGAGAATAAAGCTGCTTCTTAAGAAAGATTATTTTACATCTGTGCTACAGGTTTAGTAAGAGACGTCGAGATTTATTTCTATTATAACAACAATTATTGATGCCTTTTGTATATAATCATTTTTAACTTTGTTTTCTTCATTTAATTTTTTTGTAGTAGTTTCATGAGTTATTATGTCGGATCATAGACATTCTAAGAGTCATTGATTATAGACATTCTAAGAATCATTGATTATAGACATTCTAAGAGTTATTGATTGTAAATATTGTAAGAGTCATTGATTATAAACATTCTAAGAGTCATTGATTATAGACATTCTTAGAGTTAGTGATTATAGACATTCTAAGAGTAATTGATTATAGACATTCTAAGAGTCATTGATTATAGACATTCTAAGAGTCATTGATTATAGACATTCTAAGAGTCAT
>JAUZND010014085.1:0-27845 GCA_034780555.1 Coelogynopora nodosa | reverse complement strand
GACACAGCTGTCTGCCAGGGAGAGATAAGGTACACTGCTGGGATTCGAACCCGCTACCTTCACACTAAGTCACCAGCGCCTTAACCGACTGGGCTATCTCACCCCAATTGACAGTTAGGCCAGCATTAAACTTCCGAGAATATAAAAATGCCCTACTGATCAAAAATCATATTTCTATCAAAATACATTATTTAGAAAATATGATCAAATTTATCCTAATATATACAATTGCATAAAACAAATTTAATATTTACCTCATATTTCATAAATATATAATCCTACTTAAATCGTAAATAGAGTTAAAATATCTACAGGTTACGCATTGTACGCATTTCGTCAATTTGTATGGAATACTTGTAGTCTCTCACTAAGCCTTTCCTTCCTAAGGTTAACATATAATGTAAACTTCAGACTTGAAATACTTCACAAATACATTTTTATCAGCCACGCGTTTCTTATCACAAGTCTATTATATAGTATAACCTGATCTGTGAAATTTCAAGTCAGGATCACAAATATGTTTATCAAGACAACTGCGTGTAAAATATAAGTGGTCCAAATTAAATGAACCCTGATGAAGTTCACGTCAATCATGTAAGTAACTTAACATGATACGACCGACTATATTTTGGTGTGACATATAGCAAGATGAAAGCTGTATACCGAAAATTAAATGCTGTGAATTGTGACAAGATAGTATGATGTAGTGTGCGCATTTATAGTATTAATAAATCATGGTCGCATTCAAACTTAGCAACGCTTTGATGTCGTAATGAATATATTATGCTAATCAATCAAATATGTCTAAATATATATTGGTTTTTCAAAGTGTTGTGAAAACTCGGGTGCTGAATTTTTTTCAAAACCAACCATTTGAGAACCCGAGACAGTTTTGATCAAGTTTTAAAAACCATTTCAAAACAATCTATCTCAAAATCTAAAAAAGTAATTTTTATAAAGTTTTGGAAATAAAACTTTCTTACTATACAATACTAAACTTTAACCTAAATACTATTTAAAATTAATCACGTTTTTGTAAAGCCTTTTCTGTAAAATTAGCAGACGCCCGTGGCGGCTAAACTCTACAAATAGGTATGCTATAACATAATATTAAGTGTCCATTACAAATTCTGGTCATGTATATATATATATATATATATATATATAATGGAGTTTATATTACTTTTACTCCTATGTTAGCTGGTCCCTCTCTTTGTGATGGAACATTTGAGCTACATGCCCGGACTCGCAGGTCTTTTCGTTGCCGCACTCTTCAGCGGTGCCATGAGGTAGGTGGAAGTGAATCATTAAGGGTGTCGCTTACTTGAATAGAAGTGACGTTTATACCAACGATATATGCCACAATAGGTAGATTTAATAAGTAAAGCATTTATTTTTTTGCTTATGTATACGATTGGCTTTTAGTAAATGTATAATAAAATCAGAAAAAGTATTGTGTTTACTAAAAACAGTTCATTTTCGTATAATTAACATTGATTATTATGTTTGTGATTATATGTTATAATAGATATTTGAGTAATACATTATAACAATAAAATGCATGGTTTTGAATTTTAAAAATAGCGTTCTTTTTAAGAACACTCCATTTCGGCATATTTAAGCAAATAATTATAATAATGTGGTTAAATTTATATGTCAAATAGTTTGTTTTAAAAGTGCCAATGAAGTAATAATTATGATATAGTTCAAATAATAAATATATTATTATAAGCACATCATGTTATCGATTTTCCTTACAATAAAATAACCAAAGTTCTTCTCTTGATAGGTAGTCTATATTCTAATTATGTTATATGACACAAATGGATTATCTATCCAAATTATGTTCTATGACACAAATGGCACATCTATCCAAATTATGTTCTATGACTCAAATGGCACATCTGTCCTAATTATGTTCTATGACACAAATGGCACATCTATCCAAATTATGTTCTATGATGATTCAAATGGCACATCTATCCTAATTATGTTCTAAATACAAATGACACATCTACTTTATTATGTACTAAATACAAATGGAACAACTATCCTAATTATGTTCTAAATACAAATGGCACATCTATCCTAATTATGTTCTAAATACAAATGGCACATCTATCCTATTTATGTTTTAAATACAAATGACACATCTACTTTATTATGTTCTAAATACAAATGGAACATCTATCCTAATTATGTTCTAAATACAAATGGCACATCTATCCTAATTATGTTCTAAATACAAATGGAACATCTATCCTAATTGTGTTCTAAATACAAATGGCACATCTACTTTATTATGTACTAAATACAAATGGCACATCTATCCTAATTATGTTCTAAATACAAATGGCACAACTATCCTAATTATGTCCTAAATACAAATGAATTATCTATCCTAATTATGTTCTAAATACAAATGGTACATCTATCCTAATTGTGGATAACTATCTATATATGGCAAATATAACTTGCAAATATAATAGAAATCGTCATCTTTTTTACAAGGCAATACAAATACATATATTTATGTATATATGTATGAATACAAAATATGAAAAAAAATTGCGTAATTTTATAATTTCTTCTGAAATGTAATTCAAGTATTAGGATAAATATATGATAATTCATGGAATGTCATCAAGCGGTATTATAATTTCATTACAGCACATTTGCACGTAACAATTGTATTGGGCCAAATATCCGATTGATACGTTAGATATTATTTTTATGGTCCGATATGTAACTTACCTTTTTTGTCCTGAATATTTATATATTTTATAAAAATAATATTTTATCATTAATATATCAAGTAAATTTTACGTACCGAAATTAATAAAATTTTGTTCATTTTATACATGTCAGATATATGTAGTAAAATTGCATAAAATAAATACTTAAATACATTTTAAAAATATGCAATTTTATATATTTTCAGAAGTTACAAGCGAGTGACCTGGTTGTTGTTTGTAAATATTGATTCAATAGTTTTTACCCAATATTAACATTTATGCGTGATAAATATAGCAGACCCTTCAAGTAGTCATTTATAGCCAATTTTCTTAAATATAAGAATAAGTATAATTCCAGAAACAAATTATTAATATAATATAATTATTTCTAGGAACGTTTCGACCATCCAGAGACTATTTTCAAATTAATAAACCCTGGATTAGTCTCCATTTGTTTAAATAATTGCATTTTCTTCTCGTATGTTAATTTAGTAAGTTTTGCTAATATTATAAAACTAATATTATAGGTTTATTGTGTATCGATCAGTCTCATTAAAAAAACGTATAGCATTCTTTACTAACAATAAAGGTATGCAATGATTTGACATAATATCTATCTTATCTATTATCTTACATTTTAGCACAGTATCCTCTGGGTTGAACTCATTAGCTGCGGTCACCCTTCATGACATAGTTATGCTGAAGTACCCGCTAATAAAAGACGAAACATCTGCGAAGTTAACCAAAATACTTGGTCAGTTTGATCTATTTCATAATTTAATTTTAAAATAATTGCGAATCAATTTAAAAAAATTTAATCAATTTTAGAATGATTTTGAATAATTATTATTTATTTTTTTAAATTTAAATCAATTTTTTAAATAATTTTAAATCAATTTTCAATTAATTTTAAATCAATTTTCAATTAGTTTTGAATCAATTTTTAAATAATTTTGAATCAATTTTAAAATATTTTAAATCAATTTTATTATTATCAATTGTTTAATCAATTTTAAAATATTTCAAATCAATTTTATTATCAATATTTTAATATTTAAAAATAATTTTGAATCAATTTTAAAGCTATCACATGATATTTATATTTACTCATATATAATAGATACTTTATATTATACATTATGAATGGTTATCTCCTACGTTAATCATAATATAATGCAAATACTTCATGAAGTAGTTCTATGCTCAGAATCAATGAGTTAAGGGGAAGTGAAAATTAGTATTTAACTTATATTCACGTCTAATTCGATCTGTAACATCTATGAAACCCTATACTAAAATCAGTTAAAGTTCTATAGATGTTCCATGTAATATTTAAAAAAAGTAATTTAGCTGTTTATATTTTATGAGTATTAAGGTAGATTTTGTATACAGTCAGGATCTATGTACTTATTTGATACGTTTGGGTAAACACCCAGAGAACAATTCGATATTCCTTAAGTATATAATTTTTATAATTTATAGTTCATAATTTAGGCAAGATTTGTACAAGTTAAAAAAAAAATACTCCGTTCGGTTTTATTCGGTGGCAACATTCAGTCTATGACATCATCAATAGGATAACACATTAAAATATTGTTATTTTCAAATTTGATGGTCTAATTGAATTACTATAATAGAATATTTTTCATTTTTTTCAGAATTTTTCAGAATTATTACGTGACTTGAAATAGAATGATTGAAGCAAATATATTTTTTAATGAAATTTGAAAACATTTTAAACAATATATATATAAAATTAATAATCCAAAAAATATTATGACATTTCTTTTGATTGTATATATATTTCTTTAAAAATTTAATTTTTAATTTCAGCATTTAGCTACGGAGGTATCTGTCTATTTTTTGCCTACATTTCTTCCAAGATGGGTTCAGTTCTTGGTGCCGCTTTGGGACTATTCGGAATGTTATCCGGGCCTGTATTGGGTGTTATGACCTTAGGGATGATATTTCCCTTTGCCAATGCCAAGGTTTGTTTTATCAGTTATAACAAATTACTATCGCCCCCCTTCGCCGCATATCTACATGCATACCGCCACAAAATTTACACAAACTATATAAAATAAGTATTTTTGAATTTTTTAAATATTCTTGCGGATAAATCTCTATACATAACCATCTACGTTTTTTCCTGGTTATATTGCGCACTTGCGTTTGACCATTGAATACATTCATCTTTTAAAATAGTTTTTATTTTTTTATACCTTTTGACTAGTATCAAACCCAAATATCACATAACAAGAACTACTGACTAGTCCTTGTTCCTATTGGAGGTTTATAGTTTAATTAGAGTTTATTTTGTTTTATTATATTAATTTAAAAGATAGTAAAAATTTCATAATTTTAAGAACTGAAGCGAAGGTCAATATATAGCATCACATGTTCTACAAATATTTATATTTAATAATTAGCTGTGTTTGAATAGTATATATTAAGATATATTGCACAACAAAGAATTATACAAGATGTGTCAAATGTTTACCTCCCTTGATAAATGCCTAATAGAGAGTGCTTAAAATAATGACAAAGCAATTTATTTGACAGATAACAAACCTCATGAATTCTTTCTCTTGGATGTTTGGCTGAAGTGTCACGCTGATGTCCCGCGGATGTCACGCGGATGTCACGCTGTTTATCATAAATTAGCCGTGTATTATTGAGAGGAAGTGATGTCATTAACAAATTTAATATTATCTGTAGAGGAGTAGCTATAGCTAGGTAAGATAATCTCAAGAAGTGCAAGAAAATTTTTGACAATGTCAGGAGGGTCATTCATTGCTGACGGTCAAGGTGGAAAGCTAGTAAAATGTACGACAAAATGTAATCCTTCAATTTACTAATTTCAGCCATCTCTCTAAAAATTCAGAAAACTGTACCATAAATGTTGAGTAATATCGTTATAGAGTATTGAGCTTGAATATGGAGTATTGCACTTGAGTTCTATTGTAGAACTATTAGTATATTAATGTTAATTATTTTAAAATACACAGCATTTTATACAATCGATCGTTTTGTTTCTGCTTTCAAGGGTGCAATCGTTGGCCACTTAGTATCACAAGTGTTTGTTTTTTACGTTGGTTTTGGATATTACATCTACGGAGTGAAACCGCCCAGATTACCAATAACGATTTCTGGCTGTAATGCCACAATTGCCAATTGGACCACCAGCATCTACAATGTAGCCAACAACTCCCAACGGTGAGACAAGTATTGCATTCTTTTTTATTGATTTTGTACAGTATCGGTTTTGAATGATCAAAGAGACTTAACCCGTACTAATAAAGCTTAATCCATACTTTATATCCATTACCAGCCATGCAGTAGTTATTTGAAGTGAAAATTAAATTGTACGATTTATACAAAGTATTTCTGGGATTTATTTGATCAACATGTATAGAATAAATTAATCTATGAATTTTAGAGTTACCTCATTTAACCCATACTAATTTTCCGCATAGTTATTTAGATAACTCCCGGAATATTCAAAATAGTACTTAAACCATTACAACATTTCCGGTAGTTATTTGAAAGCTGGTATGGATTAAATGAGTTAATCTATGAATTTTAGGGTGTTATTATACTTAAATCTGTCAAGCCTTTGACTTTCGGGATTTTAAGAGATATTTAAGTTATATTTTAAGAGTTATTTAAGTCATATTTTAAGATATAGACCATTCGCATGGCTCAAGCATGCAATTAAAGTTTCAACGATGGAGAATAAAATCGATAAAATAAGAACTACTACAAACTCATTTGTAAATAATATTTCTATTATGTTAAATACGATATAATTATTTCATTAAATAGTCTAAAAAAATCACTGTAATGGAGTAACTTGAATGTTTTTTCTGCATATTTAGACATTTTATTTACTTATTATCAACATTATTATTTGTAGTTTAGATAAAATTTACTGAAATTTATAAATTTCTGCTAACTAATTTTGCTAAGTTAACAGTACACATTTTAAAACCACAATTTTGTAATTATAACTAATTACAATACTTAATAAATTAATTAATTAAATACCAAGGAATCCAATATTACATGCAAATAAAATATTTGTGATTTTTATATTTAGATTCTTTCCTAATTAGTAATTCATCGCTTGTTAACCTAAGATTGTTAAATGTAGATGGTCTATCTATCCTGATTATGGTCAAATATCTATGATAAATACAGATGGTCTATCTAACCTTAATATGGTTAAATTACTCAATATGCATACAAATTGTTCAGTAATAAATAAATCGAACGTGGTTTTGTAAATTCGATTTATTTATATTATGAATAATATTGCTATATAAAATAAATAATATTAGTGCTTAATGAATAATTGTTTGAGATATAGACATTACTTTTACTATTAATTATTTGAGATATAATAATTACTTTTACTATTAATTGTTTGGGATATAGACATTACTTTTACTATATTACTAAACATTGTTTATTATATTGTTGATGCTAACAATAAGAGAAAAGTATATTTTTTCAAAATTAACTACAAATTATCTGCAGCACAAATTATAAAATTGGAGCGTTTATACAATATTTATATAGTTTAATTTGTTATGTATACTTTGACATCTTTTTGAACTAACTGTTATATACGAGTTCATTTTAATGAGCAACAGTTTAGTATTTTAAAAATTCTCTTAATTCACTGCTTACAAATCGTATAATTTAAAACGCTCACAACAAGTAAAATGTTACCGCGTTATTTGACCACTTAAACTATTTTTAAAACGGTAAACAATCATCCGTTTTGTATTCAACTTATATTGAAAAGTGGGTCCAATAACTGGAAAAATTTCTTTCATTATATTAAATACAGTCTGGAAGATGTGGACATGAGCCAGTTCAACCAGTACAATCTGCAGCCTGATATTCCCTTCATTCACAAGACTTCCTACATGTGGTACAGCTGCATTGGATTCGGTGTATCGGTGATTGTTGGAGTGATCGTCAGCCTTCTAACCGGTAGGTGTCCTTGTCGTGATCCGCTCTTCGCTCTAACTAAATTGTGAAAACATTAAAAGTAGAATAAATAGGTCTTATTAGATTAATCAAAATATCGGTCTTCAACCCTTCCAAATCAAAATATAGGCCACCAACCCTGTAATATAAGCGAAACAATAGAGGGGTGAAATATGATTAGTTCAAAAAAAAGTAATTTGATGCTGTTAAATTCTAAAGTTATTTTTATTAATTTTTATTATGACCAGAGGATTATTTGTATCAAATATATTATTGTGCATTATACTAATGCTCTATATTTTACTGGGTGCGAAATAAAATACTAAAATATTACAGTGAGAATGAGTATTTCTTTACAAGCTTACGAATAATGAAGTAAAAACTAATACTGTTGTGTTATGGCGTAATTGTTACAATTTTCATGTTTTCAAAATGATTGTTTATATATTTTATGTAATATATATATAACTGGGTCTATTTCACTGCACATATATTATGCACTTATAAATAACTTATAAATTGTATATGGACGTATTGTTATACGTATGTCAACGGCTCTTTTGTGATGTTCAGTTCGGCATATACTAGTGGGTGTGAATCCATATTTAGTTTTTTCGTTGGGATTTACTGAATGTGTAAAAATTTGGTCATTGTGAAAGTTTGCCAAAGTAAAAGATTGCAGTCAAATGGGGCACAAATGAAACTAACATAATTTGTAACTTATAAACCACTAATATTTCACTTATCAAAAGGATTTTACTTGGCTTGTAGTAAGCCATTGTCTATTATTTCCAAATTAAAACTAGTTCTGTCCAAAAAGAAAACCTATATACAGGTAATATTATTTTCAAAATGAGTGTCAAAATTAAGAAAATGTTCATGAAATAAATATTTTTTAAACATTTTTACTTATGTAAATGAAAATTTTAAAGAATTACGTATATTACTTTTAAATATTAAGGTGTTTCATACGATTTGTTATATCTATTTTTACTTCTCTAATGCTCAACTTATTTATAATTTGAGTTTTTTTCTGTTTGCAGTAAAAAAAAGAAACTTTATCCTATTGACTTTGTAATACTATACTTCTAATAGTCGAAATGTACCCAAATGTCTCTTTTGCAGGCTGCAATAAAGAGAAGCGTACAAAGGCGAAGTACATTTCACCCGCGGTCCGCTCTCTATGGCGCAGATTGCCCAAATCTAGTCGATTCTCTATTATTTATTTTGATGATGCCGAGCATGATGAAGATGACGAAAATGGTGTTAAGGATAAATTTATTCCAACAAATGATGTAAGTTGTTAAGGTCATCATGCCTTTTTTCTGAATGTCAAATGATGTATAGTGTTGTAGTCTTTTATAAACGAAATTTGAATAGTTATATTTAATGCCTTCTGCTATTAAAATTCAATTTATTTGATTATTCTATTTTAACTTTTTTCAAAATATTCAAACCATGTTACATTATTTAATCACACGCTCAGAAATATAATCAAAAAACTCACGGAAAATAGTATAATCCGATGCTTAATAAGTTAATTAACATATATCGCTTTAATACCGATCACTAGAAAAGAACATAAGCAAATACTAATAAATTAAAGAAACATGCTTTACATTTAATATATATTACATACATAATATAGTTATATCATATTTACCAAAAATCCCCATGTATAAGCCGCACCCCGGTCTTGAATTTCAATAAACTACCTACCCACTATATTGATTCGCGCAGGCCCCTAATCTTGAAACTTAACAGATACATTTACGGGTATGACTTTTAGTTTGCGTATAAGCCGCACTCTGACTTTTTAAACAACAGTTTGAGTTTGCAGGTGCGGCATATGCACGGGGATTCACGGTAGTTAATATTAATTAAATACATATAACTAAGTGAAATAATGTTATGAAGTCTATCAAATATAATAGTTCAACATAAAGTTATAAGACACCTAATAATTGTGATATAGGTTATTAGCTCATTTCATATTATTTAAAATGTCGTCACTTAAATATTAAAAATCATATAAGAGTATATAATACGACAATTATTTTTTTTAATAATTCAATGCATTATTTTATATTTATATGTTAAATTTTGTATATGAATATATTTTGAAGTATAGCACTATAAATAAGCAATTGTGATAAATCGTATAATACATAACTATATAGATAGGTGAAACCATTTTATGCAATTATTTTAATATAGGTACATCTATCTTTTTATACTAGTTTATTGTCTATAATTTGAATGTTTGTTTTATTTGCAGGTCGAAATGAAACAATCGATTTAGAAAATCAATCAAATATTTTTTTATTTCAAGACATGTGCCATAAAAAAGAATAAACGACATGCCTAGATTTATAATGTATTCCTTCTTATGATATATATTACAATTGTTGATTATATTATCAAAACAATTTTGTATTATTCATTATCATATAATATATTTGAACAATTTTTATTGAAAATTAATAATAGTTATATATATATTTAGTGCATAACCCCAAATTGACTTATGGATATGTAAAATTGCTACATGTTTAGTTTTAACCTAAATATTAAATGTTTACTAGCTTTTATATTTTCATTTAATACCCAAATATAATAAATGTTTCTGACTGGTTCTGTCAATCTTATTTCTATTGATTTAATTGAATGTATTTTCAAAAATCTGTAAGGATGATTTCAACAATCGCTTAAATAGACTTTAGAATGAACGCATTGCCAAACTTAACAGTTTCGAAAGTAATTATCTGTTATAAATAGTTAAAAAGCAAATTGGTTGATCATAATATGGTCGGTTTTAAATATAATTGTTTATTAATCCACTTTACGATCGGTTTGATTTGATTAAAACAACTGGAGTATGTAAATATTGTATTTTATCCATTTAAAATTTGTTGGGAATTTCATTGGTAAAATTTCGAAATCTTCGAAATAGCTCAGACGATAATAATTTGTACCATTGTTTAAATGCGGGATTGATTGTCTTCGAACCTGTTTGACTGAGGCTTCACTGCTTTAAGAGAAATATTTCCTCATCTTTTACATGTAAAAACAAGTTTAACGAATACGAAGGTCTAAATTTTAGAACCGTTTTTCATTTCACAAATTTCGTTCATAAATATAATATATCAAACTTTGATATATCATTAATGTTGTTAATAAAAAAACTTTAATTAAATTGAATATTTCAAAATCTGTATTTTTTTAAGTATAACGTTGTGTTTGTACAGCATATTATATGTTATACTAATTTATTTATTATTACTAATCATTAAACAGTTATCAGCGTTAATAATAATTTTTATGCATTTTAATTTCAGACTGAAATGCTTTATTAGAAATGAATCATTAATACTTTTTAGAAATTCACACTATTTCGAAATAGCCGTTTAAAACGGTTTGAACGAAGTTGAACGACTGTTCTACGATGGTTCATAATTTTCGTCTTCTTGAAGAAATGATAATCTTCAAATGATTCTTGATCGTGTAGCTAGCAAAAAATGATAATCAAAACTTTCTATGGTAATGAAATAGCCAATTATATTGATTATATTGTATTGATTAGTGTAGAATACAACATTTAGATAATATTAGAAATCATAAATCAAAATAAACGATCTCGGGAACAACCGAGACTTTAGGATGCTGGTTTGCGCATGCTCAGAATGTTGTATAAAAACAGATTCTAAACTCCAATCAGACTTTATAAAAATGAAAAAAATTACTTTTTTACATTAAGGGTAACATTCTCTTATTAATAATTGAGTAAAAGGGGTCTAAATGAATGCCTCATATCTTATGACTTAATATTCTTAATAAATAAGCCACAATGTGTTTTGTAGTACAACAATGAAGCAGGAAGCTGAAGAGAATGTATCTTTATCAGAAATAATAGCAGCGCCAATTCGCCGTGAAAATAATAGAAGAATAAACCCTCAATGATCTAAATTGTAAACATCATGAAGCTCTAGCTTGGATTACATAATCGTAAAATAAAATATGCAACACAGTTCTAAAAATTGCATCAGTTTAGTATTTTTCACAATATTAACTTGATTATATTTCAATTATTTGCGAATTACAATCTGTTTTAATAATAAAAAGCTGCAACGACAAAAATATAATCAATTAAAAATAACACTGTTATTAAAGTATAACAAATCTCACAATAATATCAAAATATACTGGGTTATATTATATTTAAAATTACTATTCGTATCTCTTCTACATTATCTGTAGTATTTTTAAATCATTAATAATGTAAAATATAATTTTCTTGTTCTAGCTTTCACTAACATAGTTTGCGTTCGATAAAAAAGATTTATATATTTGCCATTTGACAAAATGAGTTAATAAATATTTATTGATGACAGTTACAGAAATCACGTAAGGGTCTTCTACTTTAGATACGAGACTATATATACAGTGTAATGGTATATGTATAGCGATATTTTAAAGCATATTAATATAATTTAATAATATGATATACTAATATAAGTAATATTGCTATAATCTTAAATTATTTTGATTGAACAAGTTAAATATCATTTACGCAATGTCATATCGCTTTTTAGAATTTATGGTTTATTTTGCTAATTTTTATTTTGTTTCATATGTTTACAAATCATTATCATTCCAACAACAACATCATCTTAATGAAATTTTAAAAAACATGTAACAAAATATTATAGTATACATATTAAAATACACAAAACATTAATAGTTTAAATAAAACTAAGCATGGAGGGGTTTACGTCAAGAATAACTGAAGATTACATAAAAAGAATACAATGAAAAGAAATTTGACAGACTTCCTTTTTATATGTTTTAAGTATTTCATCTATCATTAGAAGAATAGCACAAAAACAAAGAGAAAACAAATATTAGTATTATAGAGAGATATATTTTAAAATGACAACGTTTTCCAACACCGATCGATTAAAACAAATGTGACCAAACTATGAAAAATAAAATAGGGTGTTTTTTATAATTTTAAATTATATTTTTTATAATTTAAATAATTCTACTATGTTTTATAATTATATAACTTAGACTGTTTATTTCAAACATTTATGTAACTAATTTACTATAATTTAGCCTACTGTTTGTTCTTAGTGTTCCCTTCGTACGTGGACATACTTTGTAGGGTTTGCTACGTGGAGGGGGGTATATTTTACCAACCCCCTGGAAATCAAACTTTCTATCATCCGATTAAGCTGAAATTTGGTATACAGATACTTCCTAAAGACTTGTCGAGCGATTTTAATTTTCAAACAAATTAGTCGATTGGTATAAATTGTACGACCTGATTACGTCATAAACTCCAGTTAAGAAAATAACCATTTATGCCATATATTCACCAATAAATTCTATAACTTTCGTTCAATGCATCCGATTGACTCGATTCTTTTTGATCACAAGATCTATATTTGTTGATATATTTTTATAATTATACTACTTATACAAATAAGCTATACGTAGTATAAATTTTATTTGAGTATTATTTTAAATTGCTAGTTATTTTAATAAATACTTTTATTAATCAAGTTAAATGGATATAATTTACGATAAACTTATTTTTTCTATTAATGTTGCAAGTTTCTTTAATTTAATTAATCTTTCCGAAATGAATATCTTCGGCGAGTATGAAAACCCAGAGGGGAGGTTATAAAATGGATCAATAATAACACTATTTTTCTAGTATGTAAAAATATTCGAAATTATTTCTGTTATAATTTTTAGTTAGATACAAGTATTTTAGCTATTGAGTAAAAAATTAGGGTCATGCGTTTTATGGTTCAATCAAAAACTTACCCCCACTCCACGTACGAAGGGTCAAGTTGCTCTATAATAGTCATATACAATTCAAATAATCATTTTGTTATAATAATGAAGTAATCAATCATCCCTAATCGATATATTTTGACGAACTTTAATCTTTTTAAAAACTTTCATTAAAATACTATCATATATGTTCCCTCTGTTTTTGTATTATTTTTACGTGATCGATGAAGTTTTACATGATCTATTAAGTAACCAAAATATGTTTAAAACAATTTAAAAATTCAATATTCTATTATTCATATAAACTTAAATGAAATGATTACATTAACATTTTAGATTTAAAATACTTTAAAAATAAAAAAAGATCTCTCAAAGTAAACGCTTACTGTAAAATTACATTTTAACCGGAAAGGTAAAATTAATAAATGCCCCTTTATTTAAAGATTCCGTAAACATATTTGTTGATAAATGATTTATTTCACATTAATGTAATATATTATATTGTTAAAAACAATATATAAGTTTAATAGTTAAAAACAATGTAGGTGTACATGTTGGTATAATATATATATATATATTATTAACTATGTAATATAATAATTTAATAAATAATATTACTAATAGTAATAGTGTAAATAATTGTAATAATAAATAATATTAAATTAATAACTATATTATATAATTGTTTCTGTATATAATAATAATACTGATTACATAACATAATATATAAAACTTGTAAAATATAAGAAATCGTTTGACTTGATTTATAGAGATGTGTAAAACGAATCGTTATTGTTGGCCTGAGATTCACCAATATTTGAGTTCTGAGTGTTCAAAGAATTTGTGGAGATGATAGCAACGCTCGTCCCCAACTGAAAGGATTGCCGTTTCGAATGCTGCAATGAAAATAAAACAGGGGATGATTTAGTACTGACTATTATTTGTCTTTTTGATTGTTCAAAATATTTGTGGAGTTGATAACAACTCTCATACCCACCTGAAGTGATTCACGCTTAGAACGCTGCAATGTAAACAAGACAGGAGATTAATATCACTATAACATTAAAAGTTATTGCTTCAAACTGACTACTTTGAAGACTATTGAGACATTTCAAAAACAATTGTTTCCGCTCTCCTCGACCTGAACTTCAATGTGTATACTATTGTATATTGGTCACATAAACTAAACAGTTATGATAAGATTCATTTCAGATAGTTGGTCACAGCTAGCTCACATGACAGTCAATAAAAACAACACTATATGTGAACAAAATAAAAAACTAAAATAATAAGAATGTTGAGTTATGTAACTTGTGAAGGGTATGTAACCCTATTTATATCTCCTTCTCTGTACCCATATCAAAGAATATAGGATTGTAAAAAAGGGCTTAATCTATATTAAAATGCGATGTTTTGATAATAATTGGATGATGTAAAATCTATATTTTGTATCCTGAAAAGTTAGCTACAATTTCTATAATAATAAATCACTTACGTTTAATCCAAATACCTATGGATTATATAATATATAGTTGCTATACAAATATAGAGTAGGACTGTAATTTTGGATAAAAACTAAAAGTTGTCGATGATATTTATTAATTTAAACTCCGGTTTAAAGACTCATAAGATATAAAATTAAACATATGTATTCTTCATAAAATGAAAAGATATTCATAATTAAAACTATATCCAGTATTTACCCCTTTTGATGTTAATTTTTCATAAAGCTATTTCCATACTTACATCTTATTTAGAACATGTTATACTACTAATACCCAGACTGCCTAATTTAGTGTAAACAGTAGTACATTTACTTACCTTCCTTTCCCTTTCCCTATGTGTTTTATCTTTTTCGTCAACCAATTCATTATCATCAAAATAGACGATCGCAAAACGACTGGTTTTCGGAAAATTGGCCCAAAAATGACGAACAACGGGAGATATTAATGTAGCTTTTGTAGGCTTCCCATTAGTTCCTCCTGTTCAGAAAACATATGTTTTGCTTTTGTTTATATGTATGTATCTCATTTAGCTATTTTTGTATAAAAGTTAGCAAGAATCTGGGAAAATTGATCAAAAACGTTTGCTCATAATGGATTGCAATCAGTTTCATGTGCTTTAATTTTATAATGTAGCCCTATTCAACTTTTAATATAGAGCCTAGCTAGTATTTATATTTTACATACAATACATAGAATACTTCCGAGTTTAATATATATATATATACTCCATGCCGTTAAACACAAGCCACGGCAATCCAAAAATAGGTTTATTGAATTAAATCAATAGAACATATATATAATTCATAAATAATCATATTTATGTCAGTAGTAGCATAATATTGTCCATTACATGTAGCAACCACAAGCTTCAACTATTTTCGTCATATAGTGACCATGTAGTCGTTGAGCGCCTTCGCCATCCGAGCTGCAGTGAAATTTGGGAGATTAACAACCAAAAATTCCCTCAGGTCACCAGACGAACCAAAGTTTTCCCTTAGAGCTTCGATCCTTTGAAATAAGTAATTATCACACAGGTTTACATCGATCTGGAAAATATGGGAGTTGGCGCAGAAGCCGGATATACAATTATTTCTTCCAGCAATGTGCACATAGGTGGCATTGTCTGTACATAGGAACGATCATTGTCCTGCATCAAGCGCATATTTTCTGGTCGAATATGATTGGGAATCATCAGCAGAAACTGTTCCAGGTATTAAAGGAATTTGATGTATCTTTCTGCGTTCACTGTTTCACTATTAGCTAATATCTGAAAGTATAATGATATCCGGTTTGAGAAACTGCTACCATGACCAACCATTTTCTTTCCATCGTTGATCTTACAACTGTTTGTTTTATTTTTTCATCTCTCCCAGCACTCATCCGGGATCCAATTTTGCTGCGAGGCCTGAGTTTCCGACTGTAAAAAACTTTTCGTCGATTGCAACCATGTTTGATTGAGTCAATCGTGCTGTAAGAGTGTCAAGTAGGTTTTGAAAGCGTTCCATGCTATACTTTAAACAGAAAGTGATCTATCTTCTGTTATCAATCTGTCTACATCGTTGATGCTTTGCAGTCGAGTGTCACTGTTTCGTCTGCCACTACCGTCTTGTCGCTGTTAGGTATCTCTCATACCTTCGCTGAATGCATGACATTGTGTTCTAATTTGAACAATACTCAAACATTTCTCAGGCTGCTATATAGCAAGCTGTATAGCCCAGCGGTATTAACGATGCCGAATATTTGAGTCGCATTCATTCCTTTGAGTCTTAAAGTTTCCACTAAAAAATTAAAAAATTCCAGTTCATGGTCATATTATGCTGTCGTCTTGTGGAATTTATGTATGAGCTGTCGTCTTGTCGTTTATTTAAATTCTGATTTTAGACCTCTGCAATCTCTGTACGCTACACAATACCTTCGATTCGTCGTCAGTCGAATGTATTATAGAACTATAATTTGTTTCTAAAATATTGATTATTTAATCATCGCTCACGTTTTTTAGACAGCGGTTCGTTTTAACGGTATTGGACAAGGCGATATGTAAAAAAGGACATGAATGATGAATTTTAAGCAATGATATAATAAAATGTCTGTCATGAAATTTGGGTTAATATATGTATATGGATTCCTGTAGCGAAATACGCCCACTACACACTAATTTAAACAAAATATATATCAAGATTTGAAAACGTTATCGCGGAATGCACTATTTCACCGGCTATAATAATACATAATAAGATATTTGTTTGAAGAAATACCCAGTTAACATAACCAAGTAATCATATATTATTTATAAAGAATATTTCTATTTCAATTTATGAATTTGAATTAATTTTTTTGTCCAGCTTCTTAAATTATTATAATGTAGATCGCAAATATATGATCGAAAAGCCGGTAATACAGTTTTCTGTTTTTTTATATCTCAATTAAAAAAATAATTAAGTATAAATGGTTTTTTTATATTTGGAATTTCTATACATGCATAAAATTATATCCCAATTCTCTAATTGGAAAGGTCACAAAACAATTCTAAACCATACATAACTATATACTTTCTAAATGCATAGGCAATCTCAATACTTATTACATAAGTATGAACAATTCACAATGAAATAATTCGATAAAATTGGTATTTAAATTTAAAAAATATGCTTTATCCTGTTCTACTTGTCACACATACCTTTCTACTTGTCACACATACCTTTCTACTTATCACACATACCTTTCTACTTATCACACATACATGTTGCTACTTATCACACATACCTTTCTACTTATCACACATACCTTTCTACTTATCACACATACTTTTCTACTTATCACACATACCTGTTGCTACTTATCACACATACATGTTGCTACTTATCACACATACCTTTCTACTTATCACACATAGCCTACCTGTTGCTACTTATCACACATAGCCTACCTGTTGCTACTTATCACACATAGCCTACCTGTTGCCAGACTGACAATCACTCCAGTAATGACAGTAACCGAGAAGCCAATTAAACTGTACCACATGTAGGATGTCTTGTTTATGAAGGGAATAGCATCTTGATCTTCTAAAGAAGTACTGAAGCAGTAGAGAAATGAAATAGGGTGATGTGCATCACAGGAACCCATGGAGTAAGTAGCTTTCCTACTAACTACTATTATTTTCTATATCAATACAGAAACGGAACGCGGAAATCTATGTTTTCCTGTTTTACTATTGGTGAATTAACTGTCAAATATTATACAAACCGCCTTTAGTTAATAATAACTTTAAAAGCAGCATTTCATGAAGGTACTTCCTAGTTAAATTTGTTTTTAAGTTTATTCCAGATAAAAATAAAAACCAAATTATTAATTTTAAAATAAAATGATGATCATACTTTGCATAGTACATTAAAAAAAATATGAAAAATTAATCATAACAATATAGACAAAGAACTTCTAAAGAACCTTACCCTGTTGAATTTATGATTGGCATTGTCCAATTGGCCACCATAGTTTCATTGCATCCAGTCATTGAAGTGGGCAGCTTTGATGGTTTTACTCCGTAGATATAGTAGCCAAGTCCTACATAGAAGATAAACACTTGAGCCACTATGTGACCAGTGACGGCACCCTGAAGCACATGAAGAGATCAAAGAAATTGACACAAACTTTCTTAAAAGCTAATCTCACTGTGTCTTATAAAATAAACTTATTAATAAACGTATATATAAACAACCTTTTTAACTGTGACAAAAACTATGGATAGATAACTTTAACATACACTAAACATTTTCATTGGCATAATTTTATATGTTGTATTCACTTAAAGGCAAATAGCTAAAACCAGACATGGTAAAGATTACAATAACTTAAATAACTCATTGGAGGAGTTAACCCACCTTCCAATTAGCAAAAGGAAAGAACATTCCTAATGTCATCACTCCTAGTACAGGACTTGCCAACATACCAAAAAGACTCATAGCTGCGCTTAAAACGGTTCCCATCATGGAAGAAATGAAGGCGAAAAATAGGCAGACGAGGCCATAGCCGACAGCTTGAATGCAATAAAGATAATATAGTAATAAAGATAAGATTGCTAACAAGATAAGATTATAATCAAGATAATATTGTAATCAAGATAAGACTGTAATCAAGATAGTACTGTAATAAAGATAAGATTATAAGTTGACAAGCCAATGTTTAATTTATAAATTTTTCTTATTCTTTTATTGGACAATGATATTTTCAAATTAAATATTACAAGAATTATCTTATAGGTGTCGTTTAAATTACATCTCACTTACTATAAAACTTTTATGTGTAGGTCTATTATAATTAATTAAAATTTCATTTGATTAAAGATAATAATCATGAATCAGTATGAAATGTTTGCTAACATAAAGTTTGTTAAATCTTCAAATTTGGTTAAATTAATTATTAATTAAATTAAATTTTGTAATAGAAGATCGTTCGTTTAGAATATTTCCATGAATTTACTCAATAAAGAAAATGTTCCATTATTTTTGGTTTAGTTATACTTACCGCTATACCATAAAATGTTACTAAAGATTTTATTTTAATAATTTTCATGAAGTTTCTTTTATGTTTCTAAAAATAATACTTGCATTTTATAACTTCTAATATGTTAATTAATATTTTAGTAAATTAGCTTAGAATCGTTATTTGTCTAAATAAAACAATGATCAATAGCATAGTATTATAATATATTATATTATAAATATATGATCAATAGTATAGTATTCATTTAAAATGTCTACAATCATAAGCTTAAAGCTATCATTATTTAAAAATGTTGCGTAATTTTAAAACGCGATATTTGTCATCTATACTGGATGATATTTAATGTTGGTTTCTATTGTTTAATATTATTTAATAGTTAGCTCACAATTAATAATTTAAATACAACAATATAAGTAAACAACAACTAAATAACAAAATTACTATAATAAGTTAATCATTAATTATTTGTGAATTATTTGTTGAGACCACATATTTCTTTAAATAAAAAACAACACAAACATATTTATAATCGTTATTAAATGTTGGCTGTTATTTTGTTTTATGTTGGCAGTGTTTGATGCTCGAGTTAAACTAGTGGCAAAACAAAAAGGATCGTAAAATAAATACACCTTTCATTTTTTCATAAAGTATCTCAGATTTTTATTATAATTATAGAAAATAATAAATTAAAATTTGTCTACTTTTTGTCTACTATTTGTAAGTTGGTAAATGGATAGATAATATGGGTTTTAAATAATCGTTTTAAAATAAATGTACATGGTATTGTTTCAAAGTAGTAAACAAGCTTTAAAGTGAGAAGAAGGCACGGCACTCACCAAGTCCCTTTGTAATGTTGGAAGAAGTCTCATCCTTCATTTCCGGATATTTTAACATGATGATGTCGTGAAGAGTAACTGCTGCCAAAGAATTTAACCCTGAAGATATCGTACTGAAAATGAAGGTTTATATTGCAGATAACTAACTAACTGTTCCTTAACCAACGCATCTGGTTGTTCAACCAGCACAGGTTGCTGTATATAGGTTTCTTTTGTTAATATCCGATATAAAATAGCAATTTATGGCTTCCATGGTGTACTTATTTAGTATAGAATTCTCTTTTCTTATTATATATTTATATTCCCCAAGCACTGAGGATATCAGGTCCGACACAATCACAATGTATAAAGGTGGGTTCTTGTAGATTTGTAAAAGTAAAGATGTGTTCACTTGAAAGTGGAAATATAATGTATACCGACATGTTTGTTTGGTCATTTATTTTTAAATATGTAGCATAATATTTAGAAGTCATAATTATGAAGGACTTGTTTCTATTCACAAAAGATCCAAATAACTTTCTACATTAAAAAATAATCCGATTGAATTGGAAGTTTTGTAACAATCTCTGGAGAAGCATGAATTGTTGCATCTAAGAAAGAAAAAAGGGCATCTATTCTAATTATATATAGTTAACTATGTATACAATCATTACCTAATTGTGTTAGCTAAATTCTTTATCGATTGCGTACTGACGTACCTCATGGCTCCACTGAACAAGGCAGCTACAAAGAGTCCAGCCAGACCAGGAAGATAACTCAGATGGTCCATCACAAACAGAGGCAGAAGCTATTTAACGTTTTTAAATGGAAAAGATATATAGTTGATTAGAAAGTTACGAACCTTAAAATTATTAAAATGTATCTCTTGTACAAGTATTAAAATGAATATATATTAGTGTAACTTGGAAAAGATATATAGTTGATTAGAAAGTTACCAACGATCCTTAAAATTATTAAAATGTATCTCTTGTACAAGTATTAAAATAAATATAATATATTAGTGTAACTTTTTTTCAATAGTCTTATTGTCTGCTTTCAGTATCCATCATTAATCTTTATTTTGATAGTCAAAGGCTCTGCGCTATAATAATATAATAATATTAATCAGTTTTATGCATATATACTTTTTAATATTCTTAGAGGTTAATAAATTATATTGGCCAAAAATCACATTATTATTTTTTTAAGGTTTTATTAAATTCAATTTGAATTTAAACCAAATTTTATATAATATTTAGACTTGAATTTAGACTCCGTGAAAAAATGTCTTTCCTTAGTTAGTGTTCCAAACAATTTGAATAGTGTCGAACACCACATAAAAAGCACGTTTTTACTAATGAGCCAATTTAAATAAGTAATGTAAAAAAGCAGACTATATTTAAAAAATGGTGCTTCAATTTTATGATATATTTCTCCACCAGCAACCTCTATCGGTCACATGTGACCAAAGTTTTTTTGTGGACAGCTTGAGGAACACTACTTTTGGCATTATGACGTATAAGGTAGTATAGACTGGCGGTTTGATAGTACAAAAGTAGGACTTCTTCATGAGGCCTTGGTGCATTCTGAAGAGATCATGGATTGTAGGACTTCTTCATGAGGCCTTGGTGCATTCAGGAGAATTATAATATTTATCCTCTTATATTTTTAGAATCTCTTTTTAAACCCCCCAAGTTTTTGATTACGACATATTGTTTTGTAACCAGGACAACGAAATATAATAATTAAAAATTATTTCATAATAAATTTCATCAGCCTTTCGAAAAATTATTATCGCAAACAAAATTATTACTTTTGATAGTTGCTGATTATTTAAACATTGTAATTGATTTTAGAATTTGTAAAACAGAATCTGTGTGTAACGTTTTATTTCAAGTTGTATGGGGATATAAAAAAACAATATTAATAAGATAATCGTAAAAGTTATAATGTAATTGAAAAACTTCCACATATAGTCTATTACCCCTTTTTTGTATAATTTTAAATTAAAACGTAGCATCCTCACAAATTACAGTTTATGTTGTTACATTCTATGCGGACCTATTTACTACAAATTCTGTTCAGTCAATTTTTCGGTCATATAGCGTTCAGTAATTGCATCGGTTATATATAGACACTTAAATGATATCAAAGGGCTATTTTACTCTTTAAAATTTAGTTTTGACATATTTTCTGTGTTAATGAGTTCTGGTTATATTATTATCGTTATGATTTATTAAAAGATAAGTTATTTTACAGCTAATAATTTTGTTTTTTTAATAGTTGATAATATTTTAATAAATAATAAAAAACTATATAAGTTCAACATCGCATCTAAATTTAGCTTTACACTAAGTCTAAAAACCACGTTTTCTTTTTGTTTAAAATAAATATGTTAATGTAAAAAATAAAATTTAAAGTAAGTTGAACTAAATAACATGGTATATGATACAAGAACAACTGGCTTGTTTCGGCTTTTAATATGGACGCCTGAAACCAACGGAAATCAACTCACCTGATCAGCAGCTGAAATCCTACCGGCTCTCTGAGGGTCGCAGTCTTTGTATGTTGCCACGACAACTAAACCACAGGCGGCGCTGATCGACAAGATTGCTGTGAGGCCGAATATGTTGAACCAGAATGCTCTGGCAGAGGGTGGGCATTCATATAACACAACTTTAACACAACAATATAGGAACACATAAGAATATAAAATATAATTAAATTAAATAACTATATATTTTTCAGTGTATATACATAGCCTATATTTATACTTAGAAAATAGTCCCCTATTGGAAATATAAATATTATTTAATTACAGCCAGTTCGGATAATTATAAATATATTTACACGGTGTTTTTTTAGTTGAACTATCTGCTTTAAATGGTTTGAAGCTTTTAATAGGTAAACAAATATACTTTTAAATCGTACCAATGAAAAAAATGTATGCGTTCATGCACAACCCTTTAGTCTTAATTTAAACTTACATTATATAATATCTCTAAAAATAAGCTGTTTACTTTTTAAGCTAATATTTTTATTAAGCTTGACTAATAATATAAATATTATGAGAAATGTTCAATATTCAAATATGGTTTCCAAATAATCTGTAAAATAACGTTAGTTTTATATTTTTATCGATAAATAAATATACAAACAGTATGAAAGTAATGAACGGCGACCGCGAGCACACCACGTTTATTGGCCGACAGTCACGTTACCTCTTACCCCCCTTCCCCCCCCACTCCCTCACTATAATATGCCGTACCCACGTCCCACTACGCACACTAAGGAAATGAATTTGAATTTTCGCGCCAAATGTTTCAAACATTTTTCAACCTACTATGACTCCCCATGTTATATTTTCAACCCAGCCAAGATATTTGCTGACTAATTTAAAGTCGCTGAGTTTGATTTTGCAAGTTAGAAATTGATCAGAAATATTCTTTTTGTATCAATTGATATTTTAGCTATTTGTGTCTATAATAAATGCACTGCAGCCATATAATGACCGATCGGATTGATTTCAACGAGAATATTCCGACTATGTCAATCATTTCAAATTTATGAGTGGTACCAATCCCCAATACGTAGAAACGATATTTATACCAGTTACAATATATACTATATTTGGAGTGTGAACCTATGCATACTTCCATATAAAATATCTACAAGTCTATTATACATATACTATAAATACATATTGTACTACTATAAGTACTATATAATGAATAACTGTAAAATTTAAATTTTAATGTACTGTATAATATAAATTTGTAAGTGACTTTCAAATTGATACATTAAAGATATTTTGAATCATATTGTTGTTTACTTTGATAATATATTTTTTTATATTCAGTTTAAACAATTACTAAAGTTGTTTAACTTTTATTCAATTAATTCCATAACCAAATTGTGATAAAAATGACTTCTTCATAGATAAATCCAACCCCCCTCCAAATTCATGATATTTTTGTTTTTACATTTAATTAAGTTTTTAAATACATTTAATTTAAATATCGCATAGAAAAACAAATGCATAATATTATATATAAATAATACAAAATCAATATGACAGAATCAAAATTATTACTTCAGAGCTCATTTTTAAAAGCTAAAAATATGTAGCATAAATTATGGTTAATATAAATACAATTACTAAATATATCAATTTTAAATAGACGGAGTAATTCTCATATTTTATTTTTTAAAAAAGCATTAATCTCGGCCAATGTTTCTGTCCATAGTAAACTTACATGCGAGCCGTTCTCAGGGATTTGGCGGTTAGAGCTCGTTGGACCATGGTCTGATTCACCCCATATATCGCAACCCACGTAAATGTTCCTCCGATAATTCCAGTCCATAATGTGTGTCGTACAGTTGGATCGAAACTAATACTGAATACAAATACATGAAAAACTGTTTTATTCGGTTTTAAGTCAAAATTATATCGTATTATTAAGTTATTTCTGTGTCTCTGGTAAAAAATTAATAAATATGTTGATTTATTTTTATTTTTTAAACTAATTTGATTGTTTGATTATTAATAAAGCTTATTATTAAATATCTGTAAAGTTTGAAGGGTTATTTATGTGTTTACAGCAATTTTCAATCAAACAGCATTTTTAACGAAACAAAATTATTTCATTTTATTATTATTATTTTAATTGTGAATTTAAAGAGCTGTTTATTTGTTCTTATGAGTTACAATTAAATTAGCAGATTATATAATTATACATAATATCTAAATATCTAAAAATATCTAAATAATATGTTAATTTGAATAAAAATTACTGCTTAATTACAAATAACTAGTTAGAATATATCTATAAATTAATGATAAATGGATTTTCTAAATAGTTTTTTGTAATTTTTACAGTCGCCATGGCAGAAGTGCAAGTCGAATGTGTAGATTACAATATCTATATTATCGTCCTTCCATAAACACTCATCATTGTCCATTTGATTTATTTGTTGTTATTAAAAGGTACCCGTCTATTACGTGTTTTTATTTATAAATAAAATAATTTAATTGCGTTAGTATGTACTTGTGAATGTATGCAAATTATATAGGCTACACAAACAAAATTAGAAATTAGTTTATAATTAATCTTTTTAGTCCACTATTGATCAAATGCAACACTATTATTGCATAATTTTAAAAGTCTAGCTATATTTATGTAATTTAATAAATAAAAATTGTGCAATTTATAAATATTACATATATATATATATAATTCATGAAAAATATCATATTATATATATAAATATCCCATTACGTTCAAATATTATTACTATATGAATTACATGAAAATGCCATGAATGACAAAAACTGTATTTACGTTTATTTAATATATTTAACGGAGCATATTATTTACGTATGTGATGAGGAATTGAATAAAATGTGTTCATTTGCAATCAAAAGGTATTTTTGAAAATGAAAAAGTTGACTCCGACAGTTTATTATAAAAATTACAATCTCGACCTAAAGCTGTTTCCCGCAAATAATGATTGATACCATAAACAATGAGATAAGAGACATTAGCTGCGTATTGTGTTCGCTTTTAACGTTTTTTCGAAAATATTTAACAATTTTTTTCTATACGTTTTCTTTTTCAACGAATTTGTTTTCTGAGTTTAGATAATCATCATTAGATTCATTTCATGCGCTAATTGTAAGGCTGGTGCCTCTTCCTTCCTGTTTCTTTTTATGGAGATTTTACAGCCGTGGTGACAATTTTCTCTGAAGACTAAGACTCGAATCTGATTTACATTATTTAGAAAAGCTGTACCATAAATAATAACTGAGATACAAATCCCATTTATAATCCATCTATACTATATATCTCAAATAAATAGCATTACTAAGAGTAATTAAACATTACACCTTAACTTTTGGGGTTGCGTACCATTCATATATTATATGAACCTTTTACAATAATTTGTAATTTGTTTAACACAACCATAACACTATTTTCTATCTTCAAAGTTGTGTGAAAGTTTTTATTGTATTCTGTAGCTGGTAACGGTGTTACTTGACAAGTAGGTTTAGATATTGACAGAAGTCAAATTATTCATACATTTTAAATTAATTATATTATTATACCGATTCATTACCAGAAGATGATCTTTGTTTTACCAATACTAGAGTAAATAATAACATTTAAATTAACAAAAAACGAATTCATAATTTTTAGAAAAAAATACTATTACTTTATGGTAAATTAATATTCAATTACTAATATATTTATTAATAAAATAATTAAGGACTATTATTTAGTTTCAAATTAATAACCTTTAAATACCAATTACATGTAGGTAACAATTAAGGGTCTATCTACGTTGAATATTCATTCAATGTCACAAAACATTTGACCATTGCCGGATAGAGTTTGTTTACTTGTCATATTCGATCCGGCCAGAGTCCTCTACCAAAGCAATGATCTTATCCATACCGCCGTGAAACACACAACCTTTGATGAGAACCGCCAGTAGACCGGCAAACATGATGAAGATTTGAAAGACGTCCGTCCACATGACTGCCTTCATACCACCCTGAATGGACGAGATTATGGGTGATACAAATAGAAAATGTACTTTTTTCAACAATAAATTACAAAACATAATTGACCTAAACAAATGGCTAAAAGGCACCACTATACACAATAAATATATTTATAAATATAGAATTTTTGTATACAACAAACAACAATTTATAGATTTTTCACAATTTCAGAACTGATGATGAACATTGAGTTATGGGATCGTTTAACACTGTGAACTAAAACTTTTATTTCTAATCATAAATTTCGCATTTTATAATTAAAAAGATTCACATCATCTACAGAGGAGCATAATTACTATTTGGTATAACAAGAACGCATAAATGGATCGTTTCACCCAGTAGCACTGTAGCATTGCCCTAAAACGTTTCGCTCGCTAATTGCCCGGTGCTAGAATTGATTAGATATTTAAATTTAACAAACATTTTCGTATAACGAAGAAATATATGACAATGAAATTCTATACTGTCTACTATATTATAGTTTTAGATTAGCAAATCTGTTGAGTGTTTAAATATAACTCTTTTTGTTGTTAATAACTACAAAAAATCACTATGAAATAAAATGTGAAAGGTAGATATTCCATTCTAGATAATTATTTATATTATAATAATCTAGTAAATTAAATAACAATATCATTTACCGCGAATAATTGTCACAAGTAAACGGATATTATAGTAATCAATTTCTATGTTTTTGATGACATACGCTTATATAAATGTTTATATTGCCTATAGTCCAGGAGCATTAGGATAAAAAAGGGAAATAAATGTTATAAAGCTGGGTTTTTGAAAATAATTCAGAAATATCTTCTTAAATAACATATTAAAAGCCCAAAAAAATCCACCTAGAGCTTAACTCAAAAATCAATAACAAAGGATTTGAAATTTGGTCAAAAATGAACTTTCTCAAAATATATACATGTAG
>JAUZND010014074.1:0-27851 GCA_034780555.1 Coelogynopora nodosa | reverse complement strand
CCCCCCCCCATTTTTTTATTGCGTATTTTTGCTGATCTCAAAAATAACAAAAAATCATCTCAAAAAAGCAGGCAATACTGCTTCAGCAGGAACAATCACATCCCTGTACAATATATATGCACTGGTATCATTCTACTACATGCATCATATTTTTTATTGAACATTATAATGGATGATTGTTATGCATTGAATTTGAAAATTGTACCTGAAACTTAATAGAATGTATCAAATGTTATTAAAATATATATGTGACATAAACGTTTTCAATGCGCCATTTATGCTAGCTTTATTTATTCTTTTTTTATCATTTTTATGGTCACAAAAAAAATTTATTAAACAAATGAATTATTTTGTTTTTGTTATTAATTTCACATTTGTATAATTTTATTAATTTTAAAATGCAATGTTAATATAATATAAAATGCTGTAATTTATAATTAAACTGATTAAAACACTAAATAAACTGTCACCAAAAGAACGGGATAACTGACTCATTTTATCTTTCTTCAGTATCTACAGAAGTTATCATCTTGTGATAGTGTAACTTTAGGTTACAGAAGCTGAGCATTCCAAAGCTACAAATGCTCCAACACATGACAGAACGGAGGTATGCATTTTCTGGATGAGTCCTAGAAAGGAAAAGGAATAACACGCAGTATTCAAGTAGCATTGCATTCTCTTAAGAAGCGAATTTTTTTGTCAACGGAGATATTAATCGACAAAACCTATGCTACTGGAGTGAACACAATCCAAATTTGATGAGAGTTGCAAAATGGTCGGTGGTGCTGGCAGGGTGATGGTTTGGAGTTGTATATGGGTCAATCGTCACATCAATGGCAACCATAATACAACATGTTGCAGAACTGTATCATACCTACACTACTGAATGAAGATGGTGGATTACCTCAATGGTTACAGCAAGATGGCGCTCCACAACAATATGGGACTGATGTTTGCAATTTCCTTGATAACCAGTTTTCTAATTCATGGATAGGTCGCCGTGGTTCTGTTGAGTGGCCTTTGAGGTCACCTGACTTTAATCCAATAGACTTTTAACTTTGGGGTAACTTAAAATCTCTTGTTTATCAAGTAAAAATCCGGGACATTTTCATCTATAAGAGCGTATCCTAAGTGTTGACAAATGTTTTGCGTGAATGGGAAGAGCGAATAACAATGTGTCGTAATGTTCCGGGAGAACACGTGTTAATCTGAACTTTTAGAACTGATTTATTATAAATAAGAATAATGAATTACTAAACATGCTGTAATAATAATTAATTACTAAATACATTGTAATAATAATGAACTACTAAATAATTTGTAATATCTTGTAAAAATATATGAGTTCGTTTTTTCTATGGAGACTTTTGATTCACCCTGCTTTTAAAGTGTTTTATCCAGAACGTTTCAACATTTTCCGTATCTAGTTATAGTAGAGAGAATATAGGTGATTTACCAATATAACGTTTTCAATCACTATTGATTTTGAACAAAATTGTTTTGCAGTGATACAGGTAAGACGAGAAAGGTAGAGGGTAGTCGAGATTTAATAGTAATATTGAAATTTTAATTTAAAATATTTTTATAGTTAGAGAAAATACTTTTTTTTCACGTGTCTGATGAATAACATATAAAATAAATTTTTCAGTTGAGTGCCTTAACAATAATTGTTGTACATAGCGACATTTTTCAAAGTTAAAAATAATTAAATGTTATATGAATTTTTACATTTCAACATATCAAATAGCGTTATAAAAGTTAATCAGAAGTCAATATTATATTTAAATTGATTAGATCTGCAACAATTCTGGGAGAATTCGTGAAATCAAAGCATTTTTCAATATTATAAACAATGCCGAAATAAATTTGTTAGTAAAATATACGGCTTTGGCCTATTAATGATGATGTATATTAAAATAATGTACATGTAGGTAAAATAGCACCACTAAAAAATTAGCCGAAGTTAATGCTAAAATTACATCCGTCCCCGGATTCGTTCAAATGATATCAAGAATAAATAGCGAACGTGTAACAGAAAATCGCGCGCGATCAGGGGTTAAACGGGGATAGGGAGAGGGGTTTAGTGGGTGTAATCCAGGGTCGATGTAAATTTCACTACTAATATAACAATTGATTGGAGCGCGAAAAGTTAATTTTATAAAGATTAAATTGTTTAGGGGAGCACATTTATTATGAAATAAACAGCTTTTCCTTAAACGACGAAACACATTCTCCTTTGGTAAGAGAATTAACAAATTAACAGTTTTTTCAATAAATTATACTTCGAAGAAATAATAAATTATACAAAGAAGCACTGATATAAAACCGTACGATGACATTTCCGGCTACTGTAAGTTGACGATTGAATTCTAAATCCTTTGAAATATTTCTATGATTCCAATTAATCGTAAAGCTGCTTTTTCAACCAGTCGTTCAACAATAGGTGTACCTACTTACCAACTTCAAGAACTCGCTCGCTGGAATGTGCCTTACTCCAGGAGTCCCAGTGATCACGTTCCATGAACTGCATACGACGCTCGTGGAAGCCTACCTTAATAAAACTCTGAAGTGAAACAAATAAAAGGAAAATAATTCGGTATAGATGAAAACTATCACTCAGGAGCGGGTACGAGGTTAAGTCTAGTTGCGTTTATAAAGTAATTGCTTAGTTTAAATTCTGCAAATCTCTGTTTTTACCAATTTAGTAATTTTTAGAGTGGGGGGAACACATAAAAACAAGTTTACCTTTATAAACATATTTGAATCGTTTCCATTTTCACATTTCAACTGCAATTCGTACGATTGACCTGAAACAGATTTCAACATGTGTAGAAAAAGGGTAGTTTTTAATAAAGTGTGTATTTATTATTTATATAAACTGCATATTATTATAATGAATAAATAGTATAAAGATAAAGTGACTTCATATTATTATAATATGAAACTGATTATAAAAAGAAAAGACGGATACACATTAATAATAAATCTTTATAGATTACTTTGAGTTAAAACAGAGACAACCAAGAACGTATTATAAACTGAATAAAAGCATAAATGGAACAAAATAGAAACTAGAAGGTTTATTGTTGAGCTTAGTGATACAAAGAGTAAGTCAATGTTTAAAATGGTTAATAACGTTAATAAAGATACTGTTTTCTAATAACTATTAAATCGGTCAAGCAGATAATAATAAAATAAAAATGTTATAATTGTAATTAACGTGATGACAGAAAATAATATTACATAATTATTATACCCAAAAAATATTACTAATAAATACTAATATTAAATTGCTTTCATATCTATAATCATTTTAGAATGAAAGTACAAATCTTGCATAAATTAATAAATAACGCTTGTTATATAGAATAGATTGTTGAAAGCATGTTGAAAGATTGTTTTCTAAAGACTGCCTGTGGATTTGAAATATTTCACATTTTTACATATTTTATTTTTATATCATTGTAAAATGTCCCCAAATAAATAACAAATGATATAATATAGCAACAAGCAGATCTCTACAGAATAAAATAAAATTGATTGGAACCATATTTATATGTAATATTATGGTAACCAATTCTACTGTTAACGGAGATTAAATTTTGTCAATTCCTAAAATGCAATGTATACATAGCCAATAGGATATGATGATAGTTACATAGTGAAATACTAATAGCAATCTACAAATTTAATTCCTAAAATGATAGTCTGTCTATGATAGTGGAGTCAAGTGAATGGGTGATATACTGAACATAAACACTAAAACATGAGAATAAGAATTTATATTAAATTAAAGATATTGATAGTTAAGGGAATAACTCTAAACTAAATATAACAAAAAGTGCAGCATCTTACTGTTATCTCAGTATCCTAATACAAAATTTGGTATGGAAAAATAAACTTAACTTAAATGGAGCACAAAACTTTATAAAATATAATTAGCACACAGAAGAATATATTATCAAACTACAAAAGCTAAACAAACCTTGATTCAGATAAGTAAGTGTTTCTTCATCTGTTTTGGTAGCAGGGGATGTGCTTGCTTTTAAACAATACAAAAATCTAGGGGAAAGATAATAGATGACTATATTTTTCACTAAATAAAAAAATTATTAGACAACATACTATTAAGAAAAATCAGACTGTTACTTGAAATCATTGTCCGATTTAGCTTTAAAATTATGAGTAAAATCAGAATCGTTAGCCTCCTCCCCATCTCCAAGGGCTGACATCGTATCTCTGAAAATATTGTTTAAGAATAGTTATATTTAAACAGTTGTAATGAAAACTATTTGCATTTAATTAAAATAATATATATATATATGTAAAAGGTGATCGGCTTATTGAGTAAAAGTGGAGATGTTAAGAATTGAATAAACAAACATTACTGACATGTTAATTTTATGTACCCCTATTGTGAATTTACATTTTCATTTAAACATTACGAAAGTTTATCTTTATGAGAATTTAATATGCTTACATAATTAATATTTGATAATTTATACATAATAAAATCAGCTGATATTGCATCAATTTGTAAAAAAAAAAATTGTTTTAACTAACTAAGGTCAATGCTAAAGTTTGTTTAAAATCTAAAGTCATATAGGAAAATTTATAATAGAACTGAGACTTTAATAATAAAAGCAGATTCTCTTTATAAATTTATAATTTTTTTTATAACCATTACTAATGTTAAATATTTGAGCATTAAAATGGCATTTTGGCAGTGATATTTAAAATTTCATTCAATTATTTTAAACAATGCTAAACTTTTAATATATACATATGTTTTTGATGTAAAAAATATTTTTGTGATGCATAATGATATATTTCACAAGTATGTTATATATAAATATATTTCAGAAGTATTTTAAATTTAAAAATCTAACACCAATTAACTTACTTGCTGTTTATTTACTTACTTACTCACCCAATTGCTGTTTTCATATTTTTGAAAATATTATTTTTATATAAAATGATAAATTCATAGTTTAATACAACATTGCCTATTTGAATTTCTTATTCATTTCTACAAAAATACTAAAAACCAGTTACATAATAATCGTAAAATCAAAAAAATTTATTCAATATAAAGCTTGTTCATAAACATTATAGAAATCAAATGTTTTTTCCAAAGCAAGAAATTTTATTTTACTTTTTACATACTAAGAGAATAGCATGACAACATAATTTGTTGTCAACATAATAAATTTTAATTCAATTAACTGAACAACTTGTGTTGAACTTTATTTACACAAAGCTAAATTCATATAAATAGGTACTGTAGATGCTTTCACTTGTTTACTTAATATTATAAAGCATCATAACCATGTTTAAATAATACTAAACATACCATAACAACTTTTTTTGAATATACGTAAATGATAGGCAGTATAATTTTATTTAAGCGCTGTTATATATTTTTTATATTTTCAAATTGTGAAAAATATTAGAAGCATTCCAAAAACTGATACAGAATAATTATAAAATATATTATATAAATACACCAGAATAAATATTGCTTTATTATGACAAAATATTTACAAATAATATAATATAATTATATAGTAATTTTTTTCACAATTTATATTCATATTTGAGCATTTATTGCATTCACCTAATAAATGTTGAATCAATTTTAACCAGAGGCCTATATACCAGAATTAAGTTTTTTATTTAACACCAAACACAATACGTCTTAATTAAATTAAACTATTTGTGAGTAATTTATTAACATTTATAGGAGGATTTGAAGGAATAAAATAAATAGTGTAATACATATTTAGCATTAGCATATTATAAATATGTAAAATTATTCCTTTTCTGAAAGAAAATGAAACATAGTCATCATCACTTGACTAGTTCCAGTTTATTTAATGATTAATAAAAATAATAGTTTCAATACTGAATATAACAAATATAACCAACATAGTTAAGTGTACGAATGTTGCTAACAATTATTAAGTTTTTATTCAGCTGATTTTATCTATGGATAATATTTTAATACATTTATTAATATATATATTATTGTAAATCATATTGTTACACAATATTCAATCATTAATATTTGTCTAACCTGTAATGTAATATAGGTAAAAATAAATTTTAGTTATTATTATTATTATAATTATTATTTAGTATTATTTCGACATAACACAAAATAATTCAATGGTTAAAAAATGAAACAATATTCCAACATTCTTACTTCATGTCAAAGGCAGAATCCGAGGGGTCAACTCCAAGGCCAGACAAAGACCCCTCAAAATTTAAAGCCAGATCAGCTTCATTGAAAATAAATGACCAAGATGAGTCTGAAGTGTACATCATTTGAAATCTACAAGAACAATTTATGATAAAGGAGATGATATAAAGTCTTAAATACCTGCTAAGCTTTTAAAATGCTATACATTAAAATAAATAAGAAATTTATTAAAATGATCTATCAGTAGGTAAACTAAAATCATTCAAAAATCATATATATGTAATACAGAATTACAACAGAACATAAAGTAAAATGTTATACTTAATTCTCAGTAACCTATAACATATACACATTGTAATTGAAAATAGCATTAATAAATGCATAACTAGGTCAATCAAACAATGTTCTGACAACATATAAACCATTAAATGTTCTATTTGACACAGAAAATAATAATTAATCAAGTCATTTATTTAGTGTTGCTTGTTGTGGCTTGGTTTTTTGTTTTTATAAATGTTAATGTATATGTGGATATATATATATATAATGTGGAAAATGTATATAATGTATAATAAATTTTTGCTGTTAATGAATATTTATTTTCTATATTTTTTTCAGTGTCCCAGCTATTTGAAATAAACCAACAATTAGCCTACTATTTTACAAAATTCTCAAATGATATACATAACTTTTGAAGACTGTACTGTACACAAATATTCAATAACTGTTCATTGTATTTTATTTAATTAGTACATTAAATTTCTGAAAAATTATGCTAAATTAATAATGACAAATTTTAATAAGTTATATTGATGACTGCAGTTTACCAATTCAAAATGTTTATAACTTTACATGCTACAAGAGGCTAAATTTAATGTATCTTATTTCTAAAAAGGAAAGATGAGCAACAGCTTTAATGATATATTTAATCATATTTTTTCTAAAATCTGTCACTGACCTGTGTATAAAATTTCTAATTTTATTGCATGGTAAAATTTATCCATTTGAAGATGCCCAATAAAGTTGTGTTCTATATTTATACAATTGGTATATGAGTTACCAATTCATTTATATCCTACTGATTGCAAATTTGAATGATGATGTTAAAGAGAAATATTAGTTTGTTATTTGTTTGAGGTAAATATGGTTTCTTTGTATAAAACTTCCAAACATAAAAAATATCAATGTTTAACAATAGTGTTGCCACAACTGCTAATGATAATAATATTGCATGAAGTCAAAAATATTGCATGTTAATACAGTATACTTTACAGTAAAATGTATAAATTTTACACAAAAAGATGGTATAATTATATAGGCATTACTCATTAAAATAAATTGTTAATAATTAATTATTTCCCCTAATATTGATGATAAAAAACACTTGTTTCATAAAGTATAAATGAATATAGACGTAATATAAATAGACTTATCATTGTTTATTATGTGTATATTTTTGTTAATCAAACGCTTCTTCTTAGGGATAGTCAGTAACTTAGCAATATGGTCTCCTTCTAGATGTTTATTGAGCTAGGCATAATCGTATTCCAGTGCTTTTCTTTTGATTCTATTATTTTGTCAAGGAAGGTATATTTCTCTTCAGCAACCACTGTCTCATTGTCAACAGCCGCTGTCAGGTTGCTACTGACTTTTTTCATGGCCACCTCTGCTTCCAGGCTTTTCAATAACATTTAATATTCATATAGTATATACATGGCTTACCCATTGAACTAGAAGGGGCACAATTTAGTATTTTGACATGAACTTGCATAAAAATACTACTAACAATTTTTTTAATAAAATGTTAATATAAAAAAAGTGCACTTTTCCTCCCAAAATATATGCAAATCTATATTTGATGAAATTACACTGTATAACATGCTGGGTTGAACCAACTTTTAGTAAAAAAAATTGAACATACAAAAAGTGAATGACATTCACATAGTTGTTTGCCTTGATTGAACCTGCATCATGCCACAACCAATAGAGACATCTGATGCTCTTAAGAGTATGAAGTTCGCCTGATTGACCCCTCAACATTTATGTTTTGGCCACATCACACCACATGCTGGAATGGTTTGCTCATACAAAATTTCAGAAAAATCACTTTTAAAAGTGGGGACCAATCGGTATCTACTCGATGGCCCATCTTCATATATGTTTCTATGTATTGAATATAGAAAACATATAGCACAACAAGCTATATTTTTTACTGGTTCTAAACATACCTTTATAATGACAGTACTTTATTCTTGTAACACATAGTATAAAATTATAATATTTTGGAAGTAGTCATAAAAAATCATCCAAAATCCCTGATTATCATACCCTTCTGTTCTGGGCTACTTCATATAAATATTTAAAAAAAGAATAGTTTATCAATAGTATCTATTATACTGTAAACAATAGATATACAAATAAGATACATATATAATAATTAACTTTACCAGCATATAAGTTGAATAATGTTTAACCAATATATATATATTATAATATATGGGGCCTTGCTACAATCTCGAAGTTGGTGCAACATATTTCAAAAAGGTACATTAAAAAAATTGTATATTCATTACATTTATTTACCTACAACTAACTATATTGTCCCTTTTATCTACTCATACTTTTTACGTTCAAAAAGGTATAGAATATATAAGCAAACTATTAGTGTGATATAGTTGCACCATGGCAAATGGTAGTGAGGCACTTGTAATTATATTAAATAATAAAATATATTACAAAAACTCTACGGTAATGAATGTACAAGAAAGCTGATGTGTTTATAGTTTTAAATTTTTTAAATAACAATATATACATATTTATAAGTTTGGTTTGTTACTTATCTTGTTTACTATAGTAAGTAAAGCATTAATATATTTGGAATTAAAATAATAAACAGATATGGTTGTCAGTAATTGTCATAAATTAAAGTGCACTAATGGGTTAGCCCATTGATTCTAAACTCTGTTTTTCAGTCAATTATTTGAATCTCATTAAAATTCTATATTTTTTTGGTACTGAAATAATGAAATTATATTGTCAAATTTTGAATGGTATTCCTAATGCATATTTCAAATCTACATCAAGTGATATAGAGTATGCACCCAACAAAATTTAAAAGTGTACAACATTACATTCCAATGCCTTCAATAACTCACATTGTCATAGCATTAAATTCAAATCTGATAATAGCCATACAGCTATGCTATCAATACTCCATTTAAATATCGTATTGATCTTGTAACTGTAGTACTATATTGCTATTGTTGATTTAGCTATTTCTATTGGTGAACTGAGTTGTCGTATAGCAGTAATTGTGATTGTTTTTTGTGACTAGTGGGTTGTGATCGATTTTTCATAGATCATTTGAATTATTGTAAGTTTTCATTGATACATACCTATGGAATGAGGGAAATTAATGGTTGCTGCACCATTACTCCAGGTTAAAAGTAAGTATATTTATATTTTAATAGAAATTGGCAAATAAATGAACAATAGATACATACTGGTATTTATTCCTACATTATAGGTATCTACTTGTTAATTAAAGTGTATTTCGTTTGTTTGTTGAAAAATGCTGTCTCTTTTCTTCTTTTCCAAGTTTTCCGTCCCACTGGATCCTCCACTGTCTAGTTTGTAACTAAGTAAATAAACTGTGTTTTATTAATTTTAAAACAAATTGGAAAATTGTATATAATTTTTCTACAACCTTTTTTACAATTTTAGAAACTACCTATGAAAATGCCTATGTGCACATCTACTACATACCTAAATACAAAGAAGGTTATTATTTTCTATTACATATATATACTTAACCTACGTAATGTATAAACATGTAACAACATTATATTAATCTAATCATTGATAAATATGCTTGTTAGCTCAAATGTCTTAATTAAACTGACACCTTTTAACAGGGGGACCATGGGTACTTGTAATTCAATTAGTTATATAAATAGGTGTCCTTGCCATGGCCTAAAATAGTCTCTATATAATATAGCGACTATATTGCATTTGTGTATGCTTTAAGTTTTATAATAACATTACATGATCTTCCCTTAAATCTAATTAATTTCTGTTTTTTTGCCCCCTTACATTTTAGAGAAAGTTTTAAATGAAGAAGTACAATCTGAAGACAAACAAAACAGTACATGAACACCAGCTGTAATGCAACTAACAAAACGTACTGCTGCTTAAAATGCTTCTGAAGTGGTAAAATGCATTTCCATGTATGAAGTTCATCAAGAAGGCCCTGTTCTATTGGACGACACTGATAATGATCCAAATTATGTAAAATCTAGCAGTGAGTCAGATAATGCAATTGATTCAGAACCTGCTATTTCTTCAGAAGATGAAGGTCTACAACCCGAGTATGTATTTGATGTTGAAGGTGTTGCTGTAGATCAATCTGGTGTAGATGCATTACCTAAACCTGTCAAAAAAGTCAATCAACAAAAGACTAATAAATTGCTAAAATACCATGGCCAAGATTATGTTTCAAGAGTTGACAAATCGCGACCAGCTCGAATAGTATTGCCACATTGCAAGCCCACTGAGAACAAAGTTTTTGCATGCCAATCTGTAACAGACCAAAATCTCCAAGTACTTTTTTATGATTTTTGGAATATTGCAAATTTGCAAAATCAGAGATAATTTATTGTTAGACATGTGATGAGAACTGGTAAAAGCGACAGATCAGAGTAAAGAAATAAGAAGAAAGGACAAAGCTTACAAAATAACCTAACTATTAATTGTGATAAGAAAATTGTTTGCAAACTCGTGTTCCTGGCCACAATCAGTCATACCTGCGACCAGCAAGTGTGGACAGCTTTGAATAAAACAAGCACAGAAGGAATTGTTGAAAAAGAAAAACGAGGAGGTCTGTGTAAGGAACAAGAAAATCTGTCTACAAGAGGAAACATATTAAATCATGTGAATTTATTTCCACGAGTAGAGAGCCATTACACCTGACAATCTTCTCAATGTCATTATCTTCATTCAGAGTTAAACTTAGTAAAAATGTACGATCTTTACAAAGAATGGTGTACCAATAATAATTTTCGGCCTGTTTCGTTTTCCCTATACAAGAATGTTTTTTACTCATTGAATGTTAAGTTCTTCCAGCCTAAGAAGGACTTGTGCGACTTTTGTGCTGTAGCTAATCCATTGTTTGCTCAAATGAATGAAAATATTGATGATACATTATAGGACAAATGGCGAAAACATATTCAAGAAAAAGAAACAGTTTGTGAAAAAAAGTGAAATGACAAAGAATTAGCGTTGATTAACAAATCACTTTATGTTGCTTCTTTTGACCTAATGCAGGTTGTATCACTACCTATATCGAACCAATCTTCTCTTTTCTATAACCAACAGCTTTCATGCTATTGCTTTACAATTTATGATATTGGTGAAAAACAAGGATATTGCTTTAACTGGACTGAAGCTGATGCAAAACGTGGGGCAAATGAAATTTCATCTTTTATGTATCACTACTTTAAAACTTATCAGGTTGCTGCTAACCCAGATATTATAGAAGTTCGCTTCTACTCAGATGGCTGTATAGACCAAAATAAGAACAGTATATTACCTGCCATGCTTTTTTACTTCATGAATAATTTGGAATGATTACAACAATAACTTTTACATATTTCATAAATGTTCATGGTGAATCTGAAGGAGATTTGATGCATTCATGTATTGAAGGATGTATAAAAGTGCTGAAAATGTATTTTTGCCACATCAGTTAAACACAATTACAAAGACAGCTTGCAGTGAAAAGCCCTATCTCGTTTTTGTTGTAGGAGATGATATTCAGGTCTCTGATTTCAAACAATTTCGCACTGACTTTGGCATTCTAAGAAATAGAACTGCTGTTTCTGGTGTTGAGTTAGATTGGACCAAAGTATGCCAAATCAAAGTAAACAAAGGCGAGAACAAAATCTTTTTTAAACTATTACACCTAAATAAAATTTGGGAAGAACTTCACATTTCTGTTAGACGTACTGCTACTCCATTACCAGAGCCTGCTTATACCGAACCAGTAAAGCTTCTCCAAGCAAAGTATTCTGATTTGATTGCTATGTGTAATGGTTCCTGTCCAGTTATTCATCCTGCAGATCATAGAGTAACTCTATGCTGCAGATGCTTCTATCTACAAAAAATCTTCCACATTAGATTGACAAACCTGTCTGTAATGACCGAACTATTTGAATTATGGTTATTTTAATTGTTATGTCTAACATAGGCATTCATGTGTTATGTTTTGATTAATATATTCATTTTATGAACAATTGTTACTTAATTCAGTGTTGGTTATAGGTACCTATAATTACTCTTTATACCTACATATTTGTTGCAAACTCACGTAACATAATTGTAAATAAAAATATGTTTTTTCCAAACTCACGCAACTTTTAAATCAATAAATCAATTCTATAACATTATTTATAAAAATATAAATTATATTCAGGAAGTACTATAATGTATTACTTAATGTTATTATCTCACTAAGTATAAGTTAAAATTGCTTCCTTTAACTGTATAACAAAAACAATAAACCATATATTTTCAAAGTGACTTATCCAAAACTTGCAAATTGTATGATACGTGAGTATGGAATGTGGTAAATCTTCTAATACGTGAGTATGGAATATCAATGATATTCTAATACGTTAGTATGGAATGACGACGACGAATCAAACCTTCCTTGAAATATATAAAAATAAAGTATTATATTTAAATTACCTTTTTTATTAGAGATAATACAATTGGTTAATAGTTTTGTGATATTGTGACTTCGAAAGTAATACTTGTCATATATCTTATATATATAATACTTTTTAAAATTATTTTACCTTTCTGTAATTTAGTCATAAATATTGTTTTTTCAATTAAATCATCTTAATATTTTCATAAAAATTGGTTCCTTATATTTAAGTCACTTTGATAATTTCTAGTTCTTTTTATTTTTTATTAGTTTTGTGACGTTATTGAGAAATGAAATAGAATGTGATAATTTACTGTTACTATTAATTTTTTCCATTATTTGCATTCCATAAATGACATATGCTTCAGTAGTAGGGGATTGTATATATCTACTCCATAAATTATAGCCCCTACACCGTCCCTGGTAGAAAGTTGTGTCTGGCGAGTGTTAAGTAACTCCTATGAGTTTGTTCAGAATGCTGTTTGCGCTATCCAATCTTTGAATTGCAAAATAACATCGAAATAATAATAATTTTCCACCTAATTTTGTTGCATTTATTCAGTCAATCAGAATAGGGTATTTGTTTTTTGTTTGCTATTACTTTCTATTAGTCTATTTAAACAAAGTCAATGTCATTTTCGATTAATACAAGATCAATAAGTTCGATTTTCATACTTATAAATTGATTAAAAGCAATCTAATGATAGTAATCGATCATTCGTGTACATTTATATGTTTTTCCATATCATGTCTGATCTAGGTGATTTCAATAAAGATTCTGACAAAATCTAGATCGATTAGGTATATTCTGCTATCTACAAATTAATCAGGTATTCTAATGGTAGTAATTAATTATTTAAGTAATTTTTTTTCATAATACAGTGTTCTTCGTCCAAACAATTTTTTATCATTTCATTACATCATTTTTTTGTAAAATTGAACAATACAATGTATTTTATCATTTCGTCTTATGCTTAGTGTTTTAAATCTTTCAAGGCCAATTTCTCCGGTAAGCTTTTATATATTTACGGAAGAATTGTAGTTCAGAAACGTCGATTCTTCCTCTGCGTCCTCGTCCTGCATCACATCCTCCATTAATTGTTTTAATGTTTACTACGCAACGCTGACTGTATTGATTGCTCGTTTGTCATTGAATGATTTGAGTTTGTTTTCTTGTTTGACATTCAGTGTTGATTGATATTCAACGGATATCATGTTATGTATATCAATTGTCTAGTTTATTGTATTAAATAATGTATATTTCTGGATTATTTTGATTGTTTATAATTTATATATTCTAAAAACCGTTTTAAAAATTAATATTTAAAAGTATTTCATATAAATATGGAGTAAAAATACTAAACAATTTTAGTGATCTACTACTCCGTCTGTTTTATGTTGTTGTGAATATGGATGTTTGGAAATATGAGTAAATTTTTACCAAAATTAGCGTGGAATTGAATTGTTATATATATAGAAATTGCAACATATGTGTGTGTGTTTTCCAATAATTTCCATGGCCTTGCATTTTATTCAGTTTCAGTATATGCAATATTTGCTGACGCATTAGAAATATACTAGCTTATTTTAGTTGTTCAGAATGTCAATTCATGATGCTATTCAAAATATGCAATTTGAGTATACCGATATTCAATTATTTATAAATTAAAATGCCGTTTCGTTTATAAAATTATTATTAGGCATTCTTCTTATCAACGAAATATAAAAAAAAAGGTACATCGCCTCTTGCAGTCAGTTTCGTTCTATATTGTGTATATTATTTCCTATTGATCATATATGTGAATTTCTATCAAATTAGCAATACATTTAATAATTTTGGGTGTATGTTTAAGAACGATAAATAGATACGTCCACGTAGTAGCTAAGAAGAGTGCAGAATGAAAAATTGATTATAATGCACTTCATTGTATAACTTTTAGTATGCTATGATTCGGTTGATTGGTCATTATAATTCATAACATACTCGTTTGATTAGATAAATACGGCAGAATGGAGAAAGGACTATTACTTGATATACGAGACTCACTTTCTTCTACTGCCCTCTTATTAAAAAAGAATGCGATATACAATATTTAATTGTAACATTTGTACGTTTTTGTTTATCCAGTCGACTTAAAAGATACCAAAATAGAGTATTGTACTCTATTTTGAGAAAAAATATTCCGAGTGAACTGTTATAACTGAATAATATAAATCTGGGGAAAGAAAAAATAATGTTTATTTCATTGTTTTGATTAATACACACTTGATACTAATCATAATCACTAGGTCAATTATTACTATATTCATTACGAATCTGCCAAGTACGTATTATGGACCTTTCAAACTACAGACCCTTCCTTCAGATTCGGACCTTTTAAAGTAAAAACACACCTTTTATTTACAGACCCTTTATAAAAGAACGGACCTTTAAAAATATATTCAAATATATTTGTTATTATCTATGTTACAATTGGACTCTAATGAATAAAGTATACTTAAATTGGTCAACTACTTTTAAAATAATGCTAAATAATAATTATATATGATTATTTTCTGAATACATACACACACACATATATATATATATATATATATATATATATATGCGGACGCTATCAAATTTACGGACCCCTTTAGAATACGGACCTCTTCGGACCTTTTTACGGTGACAGTGTACGTTTTCTGTGTTTCAGCATACTAATTAAAAGTATATACTATCCAAGGTGGTAAAATATTGAATGCATTAATTGTCGGAGGTTCGATTTTCCGAAGGATTCGTTTTCCCACTGCAAATTTTTATTTTCAAAATATATGCTTAAACGCTTCCTAACGAAGCAAAATTCTTCAAATGTGCGTAAAGCACCTTTCTTGATTAATAAAATTATTTGTCGTTATTGTGTCTTTTTGATTAATCTCATTGTTTACGTAATATTAGAATATTTAAATAATTTTTTATGTGGCTAGTGGAAGAAATATTTAAATATTTTCTTTTCTAATCTCAACGATAAAATGTTGCAGAAAGCAGTCAATTTCAGATAGTGACATTTTCTTCAAATCTTTAAAAACATTTAACCTACTATTCAGTCTTTATTTCTAGTTGTAACGCTAAGAATTGAACATCTTCAGTGTTCAATTTACTTTTCCTTGAGTAGTTTAATTTATGCGGAATTTTTTAAACGTTTGTACGTCCATTGATGACATTGACGATATTATTATTGTTGATGTTAGCATATCCATTTATGACACTGATGATATTCTTCTTTGTTGATGTTGTTTGCATATCTTTTAAAGACACTGACGATATTCCTATTGTTGATGTTGTTTGCATATTTAATAATGACACTGATGATATTCTGGTTGTTGATGTTGTTGGCATATCCATTGATGAGACTGACGATATTCTTGTTGTTGATGTTGTTTGTATATCCATTTATGAGACTGATAGTATTCTTCATGGAACCACTCATTCAATTCAAACTCTTCTAATAATTCTTCTAGAGAAATGTTATCCAAATTTGAGTATTATATAAATAATATTAGATGAGCGTTGCATTTTCCTTTAGTGTTTGGTTTAGATAGGAAGTCTGCACTCAAATTCAATTTATTTAGATAATATCATTAAGGTTGTTCAGGAAAAAGGTTGCAAGAAAAGTTAAATTCGGCCTGCTTTCATTATGTCGAATATAATATGTGATTATAATATTTTATATTGATATGTTTTTTTTACAATTATTACAAAGACAATTAGAATAAAATAGCATTGTGGTTAGCTATTTAAATAACAAATTTAATTTTTCGAAAATAGTTTACTATGTAGCACTTCTTATTGTTTAGTACCTTCGTGATATTTTAACCTTGGTAACCTTATTGTAATCTTTAGGTATGTAATCAATGTACTTATTCCAATTACCGAATACTAAATTGACTTTTCGTTTTTTATTTAGTTTTGAAATTTTCTACATCAATTAAAATTGTTGAATTCTTTTAGTTCAGATTACATTTTTAGGCTGAATGTTTAGCTCCAGGATTTCATCAAATGGATATACATAAGAATATATAAATGGAAATACATCATTTATAGTTTACTAATTTACAATATACTTAGTTTTACAGTTTTTGTATAGTTTTGTATATTTCATATTGATTAACTATTGACTATCATATGTCATTTTAGATGATGGCAACGCCGGTAAGATCAGGATCGTCTGCAGACTCGAATAGTAGCTACTCGAGAATGCGCATCCCAGCTTTCCCAGCGGCTCTAGATGAATGGCACATGAGTAAACTAGCTGAAGAATTACGTGAAGCAATTATGGAGATTTTAAAGAAGAACAATAATTGTTTGCGATTTGAAGAGCTTTATCGAAACTCTTATACGATGGTTTTACAGAAGAATGGTGAGAAACTTTACAATGGAACAAAAACAGTTGTCACTAATCACATGATTAAGGTCAGAGATGACGTAGTTAAAAATATAAATAATAAATTTCTCATTGTACTCAATAATTGTTGGAAGGACCACCAAACTGCTATGATGCTTATAAGGGATATACTTATGTACCTCGACAAAGTATACGTGTCTCAAAACAACTTGGTTGGTGTTTATGATATGGGATTGATTGTGTTCCGCGACACAATTCTTCGCTATCCTCCTATCAAAAGCCACCTACAACAGACACTACTTGATATGGTACAAAGGGAGCGAAAAGGCGAGGTGATATCAAAATCGCAACTTCGCGACATTACACAAATGCTTGCTCAAGTTGGGGTTGGCTCACTTCAAGTGTACCAAGAAGATTTCGAAGACATGTTTCTTGAACAGTCACGGGAATTTTATCGAAAGGAGAGTGAAAGTTTTTTGTTACAAAGCAATTCGGCATCATTATACATTTGCAAAGCCGAACAGCGCATCGATGAAGAAATAAAACAAGCTCGCCACTACTTGGACCCATCCACTGAGAAGAAAATTGTATGTGTCATGGAAGAAGAATGGATCAGTCGACAATTGCATGCAATAGTTAACATGGAAAATTGTTGCCTTGTTCGTATGTTCGAACAACGTAAATTGGATTTAATTGCTCGAATGTACAAACTACTAGCGCGAGTTAGTGATGGCCTCAAGGTTATGAGCGATTGCCTTAGCGGCTATCTTCGAGATCAAGGTAAACTAATTGTTGAAGACACTGAAAAATCACCTCTGGAATATATTCAGGAATTGATTCATCTCAGAGAGCGATTTGATGAACTGGAAAAAGAGGCACTTAATAATGATCGACTATTTCATCGCGATATAAACCAAAAGTTTGAGTACATAATTAATCTCACAACACGTTCTCCTGAATATCTATCATTGTTTATCGATGAGAAATTGAAGCGAGCTCCGGAACCCGACCAGGATGTTGAGGCTCTATTCGATAAATGTGTTATCTTGTTTCGCTATTTGGCAGAGCGGGATGTTTTCGAAGGCTACTACCGACAGCATCTGGCCAAGCGGTTGTTGTTAGGAAGGAGTCAGTCAGATCATCATGAGAAGGTGAGACGTCATGTTTTTTCCACATATTTATAACATGTATTAGTTTTTACTTTCTAGTTTAAGGATAAAATAATTGCATTTTTTAAATATTAATGGCAATAGTCTTGCAAGTAGCTTTTAGTCGATAATTTTTATGATATAAAAATGAAACTTTTATTATAATAAGATGAAAACATTATTGCATGCAATAACATTTTATGTTGACATTTTGGTGAAATATTTATAAATTCTTAAAAAATTTAGGTTTTATTACGATTAATCGTGATTTGTAAAACGAATTAATGCCATCTATATTTATTTTAGAATACACATTCAGAAATGTTTGCCTACAACAATAAAACGGCAATAAAATTAATAAACTAAAATATAATAAAATAAACCACTATTATTAAAATAAACCGCTACTAAATCTTTATACAATAATTGAAAAAGATACTTATCTTGAAATATATTTTTCGAGTATTACTATTTGTTAGTAGGAACAAGTTTTTAAAGCAAATAAAAATTAGTTATGATGGCATGAATATGACTCGTTTTATGTTTTCTATAAAAAAATTAATTTTTTTGATGAAATGTATAAAAAATTATTTCCAAGCAACTATTCTCTTCGTACATCTGAATTTTATTTGTTGCCTAAGATACATAAAAACATTACTCCATGTCCAAGTAGAGCTATTGTAAATTCTATAACTGAAAAATTATCAAACTACGTTGATGTAATAAGCGGCTGTTAATAGTAGAAGACATTATATTTTATGAAAATTAAAAAGGACAACTTTTGCGGATGTTCCCATCGCATCTGTCAAACGTCGTTTGCAATAAAAATTTGAATGATTTAATGCATTTTTCATTCGACATTTGATTACCAAATTTATTCACTTCTGCTGCCACAGCTAATGGTGTCGAAACTGAAAAACGAATGTGGCGGCCAGTTCACGAGCAAACTGGAGGCTATGTTCCGCGACATGGCGGTCTCCCAACTGCTCATGGAGGAGTACCAGAGCATCCTGAGTCCGGTGCGCGCGGCCGACTCCACCATAGCGGTGCTGGCCCCGACGGTAGCTCCAGCGGCGGCCCGTCTCTTCCCGCTCGATGTGCGGGTGCTCACCTCAGCCCGCTGGCCCACTCAGCCGGCACCGCAGGCTGTCAACCTGCCCGAGGAGGCGGCCATTGCCTTCCAGAGCTTTGAGACGTGAGTTGATGCGAGATATTTTTATTACAAGTCACCTAAACTGTCTCACTGACTTGTCCCTAGTAAAAAATATCCATGCATAAATACATTTCTGCACCAGGTACTACCTCAGCAAGCACAACGGCCGCTGCCTAACTCTGCAGCCGAACTTCGGCAGCGGTGAACTGTTGGCCACTTTCTACCCACCTCACCCCGGCGCCATCGCCACTTCCACGGTCCACCTGCCGACAGCTCAGTTGGGACAGTTGCACCAACCGGCCGGCACCAGCTGTAACAATGCCGTTGAGGCTGTGGGGGCGGCACCGACACCCTGCAGCCGGAGTCGCCTCCTCTCTGCAGGGGGGTCTACCGTCACCGGTGGGGACGCGGTGCCTACCGGGGGCGGCGGTTCGGTTAGCGGTACCGCCTCGGATAGCGATACGAAGAGGCATATACTCCAGGTGCAGCATGCGTCTTCAGTACACAGAGATTTAAACTGTGGATTGGATAGATAAGCCATCTTCTATATTTATTAAGTGCATAGTAAATTTTTATCCGCTAGGTCCTTATAATATAATATAAGGTTGATTTTTAATTAATATTTAATTAACAATATACTAAATATTACTAATTATTACTAATTATTTGAGAGCTGCTAATATTTATGCAAGGTGCAATATATCATATTTTTTTGGGATGGTCGAACTCAAATACACGCCACCAACACCATTGCATAACACTATCAAACAAGATCTTCTCCCAAGGAGAACCAGCAGCTTTAGCATCTGCTTTCCGCCCTTCACACAGTCTTGGCCTTCAAACTCGAGCGAGTTCCAGGGGAGCGTTGCCCACAATCCGCGCTCGCTTTAACTTGAGGAACAGCGGTTAGGATGGTGGCCCCACGTGTTCTCCTGACTAATTTTTAACACTGTTTTTTCCCGACTTTTATTACAATCATTATTATATTCTTGTACGCTTTCCTAATTGATCATTCTCTCACTTATATATCTTTTTATGTACACCACTTCATTAAGAGTTTTTTTTTGTACTCATAAATACAAAAAATGTAATACAATATATTCTATACAAGTCAAAGTAACTTATTATTATGTAGAAGAATACTGCTGCGATAAAGTAAAACGCCGTATCTGCATATTTCAAAATTTTGAGAAAACGTGTGTTTGTGTTTGGCTTTCTATCAGTCACAGGTACATATGGCAAGATAAAAATGCCTATAAGTAACCAACTATGGACTAAATTTATTTTATACTTTATTTAATAATTATATTACACTATAAATATCTAGAACCTGCATCTAACTCAATTTTGACAAAAACGCAGATACGGCGTTTTACCTTAGCGCGTCAGAGTAGAAATTGATATTTTTATACATTTTTAATTGTTATACATATTAAATAATCTTATTTTTAACCACAAAACATTCAGTGTTAGAAAAAACAACAAATAATCGCAATTGTACAATGTGTTCTATAATGCAATCCTCCCTCCTACATTATAAAATCCTCACATCTGTGAGTATAACGAATGTACGGTAAATATATATATATATATATAATATTGGATGTAATATATGTATAATAACAAATTGTTACAAGGTATAAGTTAATACAACATCTTTCAACAAAAATAAATTAAAAAAGTAAGAAGAGGATATATTTTTTATAGCTATATTATGCACCATATATTTAAGAAGGTCTTTTTTATGCTTTACCCAAATCAAGCCGAGTTTATTATATGTGTAATTGTTTCACTTTTGATTATTTCATTATCGGATATTTGATAGGTTATATTTGATATAATTATTTTAGTCATTATCATCCTCTAAACTGTAGAAAAACGGTGATGAACTGAGTAAAATGTTGTTTAATAATGTAGGAGGTAAACTGCATATGTATTGTGTCCAGTTGTGTTACATTAAGTAATACTTATTACTATATTATGTACTTTCTTCTTAATTTTTGGAAGTCATACTTTTTAGAATGAAGTTCTAAGTAATTTTTGCTGAAGCTAAACGAATATCAGGAACCCTCCCTCCTTCCACACGTACGCTACCTACAGGTGAGCACCTACCAGCTCTGTGTACTGATGCTTTTCAACAAGGCAGCCCGGTACACTCTGGAGGAGCTCGGCCAGCTGTCCAACCTGCCCCAGGCCGAGCTGCTGCGCTGCCTCCACTCCCTGGCGATGGCGCGCAGTGGGCAGAGGGTGCTGCACAAGGAGCCGCGCTCCAAGGACCTACAGCCTAGCGACGTGTTCACCGTTAACGACAGCTTCACCTCGCGCCATTACAAGGTCAAGGTGCAGAACGTGGCCCTGAAGGAGACCGAGCCTGAGCAGCGGGAGGAGCGGACACAGGTACCGTAGGGGGCATTCTGACCTGTCTTCCAGAGTTTGAACTCTACACTTTCGGCACAATGTTATATTAGTAGTCATGTTAACAAACGTAACATATCTTTTTGAAATTTATTATTCTATAATTTTGTATATTGAAAAGAATGGGAATTGATTAGTTTAGAAAATATTTTTAATTCGACCAAAAAGCTCTCTGAAATAGAACCAAATGTGTTATTTTCTTGAGTATTTCGGCTTATGAAATAGTATGTTACAATACATGTATATTTTTAAAATATTAAGTAATTTAATTTCAAGTCACAAGCGTACATATTCCTTTTTCAGGGGGAGGGGGTTAGTTATTAGTATTTACTTTGACAGATGATTTGAAAGAGATTTGGCATGATATTTAATAAGTAATCTAGGAATAGATATAGTTCAAAAGCATAAATACTATACATGTTAATATACAACTCTACTTAAATTTTACTACAGCTAGAATTAAAATATCTTTAAAAAATCACAACTTTTGCTACTGCAGCCTCTGTTGACTGGACTGTATTAACAGCCACATTGTATTAATATTCTATTGTCGATAGTTTTATTAACGTTTTATAAATTAATTTGTTGTACCCCTTTTCCTGCTAAACATTTTAAATAGTAATGTAAAAATATATTATTGTTGATTATAGGCTATACATACATTGAAATACATATAAATAAATAATTACTGATATTATTGATATACATGTATTAATTCCAAAGAAACATTTGTTTGTCACACTATTCACACAAAAAACAAATATTGTTAGCAGTGGTGTCTACGACATTAGATGTAATTGATCTTTAATAATTTGGTATGTAGTATGGAACCTATGCTTCTGCATCACCCCCTCCTCCTTCGGCCATCGGAACGGGTCCTGAAATTTTTTCTAAAGGCTGATTTAAAATATTTCAAGGTTATTTCTGAGTAAATCTGAAATTTAGATTTCTGAGACGATTTGTGAATTTACTAAGAAAATGAATTTCCCAAAAAGTTAAGTGAAATATTGTCAATAAGGTATAGACCATAAATGTCTAAGCCTTAACATTCTCACATTTCAATCTTAGACCATTTAGATCAGACTATTGGCCAATGAGCATTGACTATTAGGCAAAGGTTTTTGATTGCTTCTTATTGTAAGTTGGTGGTATAAAACTCGCTTCTCAGCGATTAGAGCTCATTCTCTTCTTATGTACGGTGCAGTTCAGATCTATTTTTCTTGCGACGTCCAAGCGAGGCAAATACAGCAAGATGCAGCCGAGGATATTAAAACTTATTATTATATTCTAATTACTATATATAATAGATACCTTCCATATTATTGAGCCGTTCTCTGCCAACATTCTGCCCGAATTAAATGTGGGCCCTCTTCGTCGTTTCAAGGCAGCGGAGAAAACTCTACATAGTATCTATTTGACAGCAGCAATTAACGCCGCGGATATTATATTCAATTCACTAGACTTCATCAGCGTAAAGTGTACCCGCGGGTAACCAAGTCACAGGGAATGTACATGGATTATGTATGTATTATGGATTCCACTACGGCTCTCGATCAAGGGGGTGAAGAAAATTAGACAGAATGAAAAATATAATTAGTTTTCACTTTGTCAGCGTCTATTAGCATTGGGCGGTTCTAGAAACCGTATTATTATGTTCATTTTCCATGTAGTAGGTTTTCTTTTCTCATCAGTTGATTAACGTAGGGTAGTGAATGATTGATTGATGTCCATACTCTGTTATTTTTAAATATATTGGATTTCTTCTTTTTATTCGCTAAATTGTATTACTGAGGATTAATCGACTCAGTTATCTGTGCAAAAGTTATCTCTATTCCCGATGTAATGTTTACTACATAAAATGGGAAATTAGCATTTTCAGATTGTAGAGAGGCATGTCTTTCACTTTAGCTTTCTTCATTTTGCATTTATCAACAGAGCATTGAGTATGCTTTTGGATGTATTAATACACACTCACGGAACGGTTTGTCTCCAAATTCATCCTCCTTTATACAGCATAATCGTACCGCGATATTTGGCAGAGAAATCAGGATGATTGGGAAGGTATGTGGAGTATTTCATCATTTTAGAGGAATACTGAAATGAGAGGAGTGAGACTGCCCTGCACATCATTTTTAGTTGTTTCAAATAAAGAACGAATCCGTGTCACTGAATATAATCGTGATACAATGTAGACCTGGTACACAATGAGTATCGATAAATCACTCACTGCTTACTCAATAAAATGAGTTTGTTCAGAAGAATTTGCTTTTACAGGAGGTGTACTCCAATTATTGATTGATTAAATAATACAGATAGTAAAAACTCAGGTTATTATGAACATGTTTCTAACCTCTTGATCGTTGTGGCGATTGTTAAAATCGTTATCCGCGTTTGTTGGGAATACTATGATAACGCGTAATTTTAGGATTAGACTATTTGACAGACTCATGAATGCAATTGGAACCACATTGTATAAGTAATTTTTTAAATAATATTAATTGCCATTCGAAACGTAATAAGTCACTTGTAATTGGATTATTTTAAAGAATGCGACCCGCTAATACCGGGTGTACAATGCAAGGATTTCCAAAATTTCCATATATCAATGATCGTATTGATGAAAGACAATCAATTGGGTTAACTGGAGGATCTGTCAGTATAAATTTTTTGATCATTGAACATTAATCATCTCAGCGATTTAATTGCGATTCTAGGTTAATTATAAGTATACCCATTGGATTTGTGACTTTGATATACATGTATTAATTCCAAAGAAACATTTGTTTGTCACACTATTCACACAAAAAACAAATATTGTTAGCAGTGGTGTCTACGACATTAGATGTAATTGATCTGTAAATTGAAAGCAAAATTAATGCAGGCGCCTTTTATACTGTAAAAATTCTGTCAAATTGATAAACGTTCACTGATATATTTTTATATATTATGTTTACAAGTCAATCCTGATTGGATATAGGGAAACTAATTAATTGTCGTTCGCGAGTTATTGTAACAGTCACTCATCTCGATTTGGTACTAATTAGATCGAATTCCTTAGTCCTGATATATCAATCATTTTTTTTGCAATTATAAAAATATAATATTTTCGAAGGGGGAGATTTGATTTCTGTTTCGAGTTGGGTGGAGATGCACAGGTTCCATACTTTATACCTGTAATGTGACTTGTATACTTGTAATTTTACATTTGTAAAAATATTGTTATAATATTTCATAAAATTTGTTCTAAATTAAAAAATTATTAAATCTATTTAGTCTTTGATGCTTGAAGGGTTGACACTATGTGCAATATACGTCAGGTGGATGAGAACCGGAAGTACATCATTGAGACGACAATTGTACGTGTGATGAAGGCGCGACGCAGTCTGCAGCACTCCCTCCTGGTCGCCGAGGTAACCCAGCTCCTGATGCCCCGCTTCGTGCCCAGCACCCCGATGATCAAGAGTCGCATCGAGTCTCTCATTGACCGCGAGTACATCTCGAGATCTGAGGATCGCAACGTCTATAAGTACATCGCTTAATACGCCCGAATTATTTCATTGTGCCGTCTTTCATCTTACGGAATTGTCAACTGCATTTTTCTTTCATACCAATACAAATTATGTTGAGATTGAATTAAAAAAAAGCCAGCTTACTAATCTGTAATTTTTAATTGTGTATGTGCTTTGTTTGTGTGTTAATATGTGGAATTTTTCATTAAACTTTCATTTTATACAATTATTTCATATTAACGCAACTGCAAAGTTAAGTTTCTTACACAGTCTTTCAGTTTTCTATATTATTATTTTTCAATATTTATGTTCAGTTGCTGCGACTATGTGAATAGAAATATCAATCGAAAAAACTCAATAGCTACTTTCTTTATTTATTTCATTATTTGTTGTGGCGATTATGATATGAATGCCCTGAAACTTACCTAACAAAATATTATTACTGTACGATTTGAAATATTTATCTAAGTGTCTCCAATTTTTTTGCATTGCGCCATAACTTTGTTTTTTTATATTTTTGAATCTATTACTGTTCTATCTAAACCAGCAGTATAATGATATTCGGCCGAATATAACAGAATACTTCGCACGGTAAATGTGGGATATTAATAGGGGATTTCAGTTATTCAAAAGTGCTAGTTTGGGCATATATATGCCACGTTCAGTTTATTGTATCTATTGCTAAGGTCATTAATTGAGATTAGAGATTTGTAATAAATTTTATTTCTTTATCTATATTAATACAGTTTATTTTTTGCAAAAATAGAAAATGCATGATCACTTTTTGTAATTGTTATATTTTAAAGTAAAATACCGTAATTGGAAAACGAAGCTGGCTATACAGCGGTTATATGTTTCAAAATAGTTTTTAAACCATAATTGTAAAGGGTCTTGTAATATTATTAATTATTTCATAATTACGAAAGTTTATTTATGACAAGCTTTTGTTTGGTTAGTAGCAATTACTCAAGGTTTTATTGTTTTTAAATTTTTATTAATATTGTATGTAAAGCAAAAATACGGACGGTTTTATGTTTTAAAAAATAAAACAGAATGTCTTAATATATAAGATTAAATAGATATATCACAAACTTGTTTTATTAATTTATCGTGTGCAGAGAAGCTATACTCGAACAAATAATTATTTTAAAACAATTACTATAGTTTCTGTAGTGAATATGTCCATCTCAATGATATAATCAAGATAACGCATTTTCAAAATTGCGTTTCATTTTCACAGCAAAATAATTTGTAGTTTATTTTTACATTAGGCCTATGCATCTTTCATATCAGAAACAGGCAATTAATTTTTTTGAACTCATGTCACTACTTAGAGGATAATATAGGCCCTAAGTATTTCATTATATAATATACAAAAAAGATACTGTTACCTATCTTTCCAATGTCTCAACGTTTTTTTAAATTTATTCTGCCATTTCTGGAAAATAAACTTGCTGTAAGATAATTCAGTACGATTAGAGCTTATAACGTAACACGTCTAAGAATAATTATGACTCGTCGATGACTCATCTTCCTGAAACTGAAACTCATTCCACCCCCAGCGCGGAAATTTACCGCTAAAAGGTGTATAACATTTACCATGGCGATTGGCGATTTATACAAGGTCATTTAAATGTTCTGATTAATTCAATTTGCTCTATTAATTTGCTAATTAATCAAGTATACTCTAAAAGTAGTAATCAATCAATTGAATAATTTTTTGATTTTTTTAAATACACTAATTCAAGTATGAATATAGTGTGATGATAAAATCATTACAAATTGATGGGTGGTATACGTAATAATGGTAGTAATCATTACATTCATAGACATGTATTCTTTTTCAAAAAATAACGATGCATTGCCAATGAAGAATGGGAAGTAGGCTATGACATAACCATTATAAATTTATTTGAAATATAGACCTACTACATTATTAACTAGTATAAAAGAGCAATATGTAAATGCTATATGTATCCTATATATAGGCCCTAACTGTTTTAAAGGTATAATATGAGCATATATATAAGGGGTGAGTCATAATTCCCCGTCAGTTTTAAAAAATAAATAATGATTATATTGTCCTTCATGAAATACGCAATGATTCCAGTATTTCGACACGATGTCTATCAGACGAATTAGACATTAGTCAAACTTCAGTACGCCGTATTTTGAAAAAGAGTGGAATGCATCCGTACAAACCTTTTACTCCCAATTCTTGACAGATGGTGATGATGACAGGCGTTTACAGTTTTGTGAATGTGTTCTTCATTTAAATGGCACAGTAAATAAGCACAATGTCCATTTCTGGGGCACAGAAAATCCAAATATTC
>JAUZND010014063.1:0-27853 GCA_034780555.1 Coelogynopora nodosa | reverse complement strand
CCCTCCATTTTGAATATTCATGTCCAGAGAACATAGTTTGCAGAATGCATACAAATCGCCCTTTTCACTTGCACCAAACCATTCTTCAAATTTACAGTCCACGTACTTTACATCCTTAACCCACAAGGGGTTGTATTTTGTTTGTTGTTTTTTCCCCATATAGATAACATGGCTTAAAAACAATAATAGGTTAGAGGACAATCAGTAACCATTAAATAAGATTCTGTTTTCTTGAAATGAAGTTTTATTGACATGCAGAAATGTCAATATGAATCAAAAGGAATTCTAATAAATAATAATACAAATAAACTAAATTTATAAATGTTTTAATTTCATAAATGACATGTCATAATATACATGGTCCGTGCTTTTTCAAGAATTTTTTCCCTGACTTTTTTTACGTACCAAATTTACTAATATACAAATAAATTATCTACCAAAATCTACCAAAAGTTTTACACATCAAAAAAAAATTAGAAATTTTTTGAAAATTTAATAGTCTGAAATGTAATATAAAGCATTATATTATTGTTTTAGACATAACCTTTTTTTGTGTTATATATTTTGAAATTCCCTGATCCCTGAGTATTTTACAAAATAACAAATTTCCCTGACTTTTTAGACATTCTTAAAATTCCCTGACTTTTCAGAAATGCTCAAATTCCCTTACCCATACGGACCATGTAAAACACACCTAGAAAAGCAAAGGTGTATAAAAATTAACATCGAATCAGATAAAACAATGCTGTAAATATTATATTTTAATTATTGGCTTATAACTGCGCTGAATCCAGACATCATACCTTTGAAAAAATGATCACGGGTAAAAAAAGTAGTCATTTTTAAATGATGACAAATTACATTTAAACAATGATTTTTCAAGGTTAATAATATACTTTTTGACGTAATATTCAATTAAGCATATAACATGACAACAAAATAAAAAGATTGCATAATAGTTGATAAAATGAACACATTTTATAGAATGTGAATTTGCTTTTCAATAGAAACAGTACTCAACTTCCAATGTTTAAATCTTTAAGATCTTTTATATAATTTTATTATATTTTACATATATTTTAAATATATACACAATGTTAATATAAACCATTTAATATCAATATAGAGAATAAACTATAGTTTACGTAGGTCTACCTCATGGGAATAACCGAGTTCGTAAAACGAAATTGTTCGTAATCGTAAAATGTAAATCGAAATGTCTGTATGAACGTTAATTGGTAGCCTTTGGAAGAAATTTGTTAGTTGAACATTAGTTATTACTGTTTACAGATGTTACGCTTGCGCTATCAGCTCTTTATTTCACTGTATAGATAGATCAGTGAAATAAATATCAGCTTATATTAGAAATTAAATCAGCTAACATTTTACTAATGAGAGTAAGATTATTTATTCGTAATTTTTTTTCTATAAACCAAAGGAGCACAGGAACCCTACATTATGAATGAAACATCGCACACATCCCGCGCCAACCGGCACTGCACTCACCTTCACCAGTCGCACCAGCGTGCCAACAGAGTGCCGCCCAGTGTCCTCAAACTTGTCCAGTCCCTCAAAGCAAAGCAGCTCCATGAAGGCGGTCATCTTGGAGGGCAGCTGGCCGGTCACGTAGCGCAGACAGGAGGAGAAGACCTCCAGTGCCGGCTGCATCATGCCTCGGTCACCAGCGGCCACCTCGTCTTTGGCCAGTCGGAGCAGGAGGTCGTGGTACACCTTCAGGGTTGCTCTAGAGGTGGACCATCGAGAATGGCTTAACTGCAGAAGACAATTAGCTCAGGTTGAAGTTGAACAGATGTAAGCAATAAGCAAATAAATATCCCACACTACGATTTTGCTAAACAAAAAAGAAGAGACCCGAAAAAATATTGAAGAAAAAGTAGACCCCTGTTTGTCACAGGTCAGGGACTTCGGCTGAGATTGACTGGAATTGATAATATCTGACTGGAATTGACTGGATTCTATCAATACTGCCGCCTAAGAATTGCTTGGATATCGTAAACCGGAAAAATAATTTTCTGAAACTCATTTCAAAACGGAGAATGCGGAAAGATCGAAGTTTACTATTGTATGAACAAGATAGTGACAAGGCAGAGCAACTAACAGAAAAAGAAATGGTTTGAAATACAATGCTTAAAGTTAAGACTTTTGGAAACGGAACAACACCCACAAGACAAGTTGTATCAATTTACCAATAATATCACGAAACCAGCAGACATCCGGTTATGGACTATCAGAAATGTTGCTGAAGAAGATCTCACAGAAAAGGAAGAAATCAAAACTAAGTGGAAGAAACACTATGAAAATCTTCTAACCAACAAAATAAGCGAAATGAAGCTGAAGATGACATGACCATACTTTTCTATGAAATAGATGTCATCAAATCATTTAAAAATCACAGCAGAACTGTACAAGCAGTCGGTGAACCAAGGAACAACATGGAACGTCTTCCAATTCAGCGGCTCTATTTTACATTTCTCAATATGGAAATGGAAGGACGAAGACCTGTTGGACGCCCCCTTAAAAGTTGGATCGATAGATAGCAAACCAAACATCTGATTAGATAACAAATTATGGATATATTTAGAATCAACTTGAAAAGAAACATACACCATAATGTACTAAATTAAAGGAGAATATCTAATGGAATAGGTCAAATGCCGGTTGTTCACTTTGACCCGCCTCTCGCAGCTACATATTCTTTCAAAGGCGCCTGACAGTTTGCTACTGTTACTTATTATCAAATCAATGGAGAGGAGCAATTCAATTAATATTGACATATCTAGCGTCGATTATTTAACATTAAAATTTTTTTAACAAATCTTAACAAATGGTATGTGGTTCGTGCTAAGTGATGTCATAGACATAGTTTGCAAATTGAACATTTATAAAACAGACGACGTCATTTATAGCAAACTCTAAACGAACATGAGCACAAACTGTTGAGGTGTTATTTAAATAAAAATTTAGCTTATTTAATTTAAATAATCATTAGTTATTACTACACAGTGATTGTCAAGTAAAAAATAATAAAACTACACACTCAACTTGTTAACAAGGAAAACACGCGAATCCATAATTTGTTTTATGATTTAAGAGATTGTAAATATTATATGAAGTGTATAAGAATAACAAAAAGATTGGAATAAGAACAATTTGAATGTAAGAAGTATATCAGAATGCAATTACAGAGCATTTAGAAAAGTAATCAATTTTAATTTTGAAGAAATCTTTCAAAAAACGCAAATACATTAAATATATTTAAAAACTAGATTAAAAACATTACAATATCATCTTTCATTATATAAACCAAATAATGATTAAAACGATGTACTTTAAAATTGATGACGTCATAATTACATTTCACAAGACCTACAGTTTCCGTTCGTAGATTGTGTTCAAAAGTAGAAACTGAAATTGTTCAAATATTAAAAGATAACATACTGAGGTAACTAATTGTTTTCAACTTTTCAGGAGAGACATTTTAAGACTTCAATATTTTCAAAACATAAATTAAGACTTTAGTATTGTAGCAATGAATATAATGTATCGATATAAAAATAGCAAATATATATAGTAATGTTTTAAATGTAGTCAATATAGATTCGTTATAACAGTCTAAAAGTTGTAACTCTTTTTAAAAAATAAAAATCCTGGAACATCTTATCAAGTATTTAAGGATTTTCTTATGTTTTACTTAGATGAGAATCTATAGTAATGTTAATATAACCAGTTGTTTCATTTGAGACTGACAATCAGGAAGTCCATCTACATTGTATTTCATTTCGAGCTAATAAGTATAATTTAAGGTGACAAGTAAAATAACAATTTAGTTGAAAATGTAACCAATTATATATAATAACCAAAACTAAATATTAATCATTGCATCAGTTCATTAATAATATTGTTACATTTCAAAGTACAGCAACATATTATTATATTCGAAGAATTAGAGAATACAGCATATCATATCATTTTGTGAATTAAATATTATATTATTTTCCATTAATCATGATAACATGGAAATTGTATCATTGATCATCAAATATAGCATTATACAGAATAGGAATTCAATATTTGTTGTATTGATATTTAGAGCTAAGTCGAAAAACAAAGAGATAGCTTGCATGTTGATTGCTGACTGAGGAGGAACTATGCCTATAATAGGATGATGCAAGCTTTACCCTCCTTTTCCAGGTTTCCATTCACTATTCATTGATAAAAAAAGAAGTTGTTGCCAAAACAAACATATAACACTTTGCCAGATATAAAGCCACAACTTGGACTTAGCCTATTAGTTGAAGTAAGCATGGCATGCAACTGACTTGGCGAGGTCGGCGAGGCTGGCCAGAATCTGGTCCCGATTGCGGTAGGTGATCCTCTCCTGTCCCCCCAAGTGGGCCAACTTCTTCTGCGCCAACTCCAACATCTGCCCCGCGAAACTGCTCCTAGCGCCCACCACCTCCACCTCCTCATCCCCCGCTCCCTCCCTCCCACCGGTGCTGTCAAGGCCGAGCTGGACACAGGTGGCCAGCGTGCTCAGAGAGAAAAGCGACTCCACGGGACCGTGGTGGGGGGAATCACCGGGCGTCCTCTTCCTTTTGCTTGGTCCACCGCCGGCTGCAGACGAGCTGGTGGAGACCTTATCACGGGCCAGTTTACGGGCGGTCTCCTGGTGGTGGTGGAGTCGGAGCACCTTGGCCGGCAGGCTGTCATGACAAAGTGGAGGGAAACATATCACCATGACAACGACAAACAATTACGACATTTAAATATGAAAAGTTAAAATAGGGTGGTATCTGTAATTAATTTAGTGCCGACACTCTAAATGATAAGCATCAAGCGACGATAGCTGGAGGTACACGAAAATGGCAATATATTTACCCCTTCAGCACGCTAACGTTTGTTAAATGTTTGGAAGGTTTTGCAAACGTTTACGTTTGGAAATAAACACTTGGCTGATAACGTTTGTTGAGAAATGTTAAAATAAATATTTACAAACTTCTATAATAAGTTACAAAATTGTATATTTAAACATAAATAATTGTTTTGTTTACAATACTAAAATAAGTTACAACACTTCTTATTTTAATTGTATTTAAAATAAACTTATAAAGAGAAATAATACGTAAATTATATTAATAAGCGGTATTTTGAGTATAATTTGATACAATAATCTTAAGAAATACTTTCGAAATACTTACGAAATACTTTCATTATATCAAAAAATAATATTGTAAATTTCTAATAAATATAAACATTTAAAAAAGTGTAAAATAGAATGCAACATGAATTTTTATGCTTCCGAAGCAACAATTATTGTTTTACTGCCGTACATTACGATTATGTACATATTATAATTCAAACATTTTATCGCACTTTTTTATCTCACATTAGATACTAAAATTGAATTATGTTGTATTTAGACTATATAAATGTCTGTGACATCAACGCTATGGACGGTGTAGGTAGTATCAAATTTAGCGGCACTTTTGACACTAATTAGAGGGATTATATTGAACATTCAATTTTAGTTGTAAAATAGTGAAGATTACTTCATTAAACCAAAAGAGAAAACATTATCGTACCTATAGTCCGTATATTTGGCTAATTGAGAAAAATTGAAAAAACAAAATAAGAAATTATACATTTCAAAATAATTTATTGATCACTTTCTTCTGTTCAAGTGTCTTTCACTTTTTGGTTGTTATAATCATATATAAAATACAAATTGATTCATACACATGTATCCGGAAATCAAAGTATGACTACAAAAAGAGAAAAAATCTTCTTCGGATTCAGTACAACTTGTATTCTAATATTATACATAAATACTGTAAAATAATATATGCAGTATCAAAAGCAGATTTTTCTTTTTATAATAATAAAATAAATCTACGATTATAATTTGATAATATATTTTCTTAACTATATTTAGTAATAAATACTGTACATCGTTGATTGGAAACAACAACTATCCTCATTTTAAACGAGGATTATTTAACAGATAGATTTTACCATGACAACACATTTGCCTATTATAATGCAATCATATTGGAATCAATGTGAAATACAAATATATAAACACTTAAAATAAGAGACAACATAAAGCTAACAATGACAGTAACATAGACGTTGACACTGACCCGGAATTCTCTGCAGACTTCGTGCCCTCAATTTCGTACTCGATGCAAGCATCATAAAGCCGTATCAAGGTTTTCAGGACTATCTGGTTAGTCTTACCAATTGTAGTTGTGTTGGAGAAGTCAGATGTGGAGCTCTAATATATCAAGAGAAAATACAAAATACTTACTATAATGAATGCCTTTCAAAAGAACGGGTAATGATCGGTCAACCAAGAAACTGTGAAATTTGGTTTCTGAATATTTCTAAACATATCTGATTTTTAGGGAGACAAAGTAAGATTTTAATGATTTTAAAATTTTTAATGTATATAAAAAGCGACAGAATATAAGATACAATTTTCCAACACTTGGTCCTATACTTATTTTGCAATACCAAGACTCCAACAAATCCTGTATACTTGAAGAGGTAAAACTATTGGTAACAACTTATACTAAATATGATAGAAACGTGTCGACTTGGAACATCACCATAAAAATAAAAACAATTAATTAGGGATATCCAGGATCAAGTGGAGTGTGACCGACCAGGTTGAAGTCCTCGAGAGTCGATCTGGCCATCCGTGCGATGAGAGAGTCGATGTTGGCGGCAGCCAGGGGACTGACACGGTGCAGCTCGGCCACGTTGTCGTCCGCTTCATCAAGGATACTTCTGTTCACCAGACTGGACTGACAGTGACGAGCGCTCTTCAGCAGGAAGTACACCAGGATGTCCTACAGTAGACAGGCACAGGTTGTACATGGTTGATACTCAATCTTCAAAAATATATCCTCAAGACAAAAGATATTAATTGAAATATCCAAATATAATACTAATCTATACACGTTTTGCACATTGAATAAAAAGTAGAATTACTTTTTAAGCTAAGCACTATTAACTATTCTCACGATAGTTAATTATAGGTGAGATAAATAATTTAAACAGTAAGCACGAATCTAAAATAAAACTACATTAATTGTACATGAATTACAAAAACGGTACCTACTGCAATACTAACCATGTTTCAAAAGGCATCATATTCATTTATTAGGAAATTAACAATAAAATAATTGACTGAACAAATTTAAAACTGCTTGGCTTTCTAATTAAAATGATAGAAAACATTCCGTGTGCAATATATATGGAGCCCTATTGAAGCAAAACGTATAAAGTCCATAAAGTCTAGAATTCCAGAATTCATATTTCCCAGTGGCGCGATTAGGGGCTACATTGACACAACTCGAAGTGGTACGTACCAGCGGTTCCTCTATTGTGGGCTCCTCGTTAACCGTCTTTATCATGTCGGCAACTCGAAGTGGAGGAATCACGTCCGGCCGAGAGTCAAAGAAAAGGCAGAACTTCTGATGAAGTAGGGACACGATCCGCCCTGTCATCGCTTTATTATAGGTGAGAACTTCGAACAAGCCCTGCATAGTGGACATGGTTAGATGGAATTAGAGAGATAGTACCTGAAGCGTTTCCGAACATGTTTCAATCTCATGTTGCGGTGTTTTCAATGTAGTTGACTTTCTATATTCCATTACGATGGATAAAGTAACCATAATCCTATGATAAGATTCAACATTTACAATATTGCAGAACATAGTATATGAACACTTTAATTCTAATTAATATTACAATAGATACAAAACTGTTATTGAATTATTTACAGTATTCTTTTGGTGATTTAACTCTACAGACTAAGATTTATCACAAAACAATCTTAATAAAACTAGCGTATCACATTTTATTAAAGCTAATGTTTTATATTGCCTTATTGACATATTGTTTAAAAAATACAATATATTATGCATTTGTGTCACAACTTTCATATTCAGATATAACACTGTATATACAGTACATACATATACCATATTTAATAAAACTATACTTTATATGTACGTTCAAAACATTTATTTAGAATTTTTCTATATATTTTGACGCAATACAAAAATTATTAAAATATGTCTACTTTTAATTATTATTATGTTTCTGTCATTGTTGCTGTTTTAAATTTAAAAAATATATTTAATTATAAAACATGCAGTTAAAACTCTCGGTTGTTTCAAATTGTTGCAATAAGCATAACTGAGTAAAAATATTTTTTTCCATCCAAATCGATTTTTGAACAATAATTATTGGCAGTAAATGAAACAGAACATTTTGTAAATAATTGAACGGCAGTTTCTTCTTAATCGACCAAGTATAGAATTACAACCAACAAGATTAATCTAAGCAGCTTAACCTGTATGGCTGCCAAGATTGGGACTATTTACACTTCCAAGGTTACCTTAATGGCGCTATTTACACAGATCAAACTGGGGGTAAAACATGCCCGATACCAAATGAGAACATAATCGCGCATAAACAGACATTAAATTTCCAGTCTAATCATGAGCATCACCGATTCATAACAGTCTAATATAAGGAGAAAGGATGAAGTGACAAAAGAACGGAAACCGACATAGAAATATTGGTATAACTCGAATCAACAGACTTTCGATTTTCCATTTACAAACAACGGTCTAGTCTAGTCTAACCTGGATATTAACTTGTCCATTTTTTATGTATCGCTTTTATCAAACACAGTGTACTAGATCGATAGAACATTGGTGTTTTGTTTGCATGATTGAATAAAAATATATCACAGATGAACTCACATACTTTTTTGTATAATATTAAAACAATAATTTTTCTCAATTAATAAAGATCAATTACTGAATGTAAATTAAGAAAGCATTATGAAAATAAAGTAAATTAAAATTCGTATGTGTAGTAGATGTTTCTGTAAGTTCCACCACAATAACATACTTTTACAAGTAACATTCCAGTTTAAAAATCTTGTGAATAAAAAACAATGAATGGCGAATATCTTCTATTAAGTTAATAATTATTTTTTCTTTTTAAATTATATGAATCAATTACCATTTGCAACATCAATTTTTTAATGATAGCTCACCTTGTACAATATCTGTTTAATTTCGTGACTGTGCGACAAGGATCGCTTGACGAGTGTGAGAATTTCATTGCAGAGAGCGTCGTTAGACGAAGTGTCGTAGGACAGGAATGTGAGTGAATCACGCTAAATTGGGAAGGAATAGAGACTACTAATACTCAATTCCGGACAATTGATCCTCATTAAAGAAAAGATCAGAATAATTGTTTCTCCCGGTCAACTGTTTTTCTGACTATAAATAAGGAGAAAAACGTTATGTAAAAGTGAAATTTGTCAACAGTAAATCAATATAATAAATATTGATGATATTTTATTTATAATATATACAGCGATATTTTTTCCTCTGTTTAAATGAAAAATTGTTATGTCTACAACATAACTCTATTTGAAAATTAAATACGAGTCGCCTATGTTCATCTATGTAAATATTTGTATTTGAGAAATTCTGCTTAAATAGAACTTTTAGCAGATTTTAAGTTGTAAACGATAAAACGCCGGTGGATCAATTTGACCCCCTTTGTTGACTCTAGAATTAATACTAAATAGATAACTAATTTAAATTTATTATTATGATGGTAATTTATATTCTATGACTATATGACGTAGAGGTACACCGAAATTATAGTTTATCACACCAATTTAAAATTAAAGATACCAATAAATATATTCCGAAAATAATAAAACAGGAAACATATAGTTGTAATGAAATTTAATTCTCAACACCTACGCATTTCCCGACAAAGTATGACATTTGGATAACCTAAACAATACAACTTTAATGATATGTATGAGAATTTCCTCGGCATAAAGGTACTTCATTTCGTTATATTGTTATATCCACATGAAACACGCTGTTATAAGTAACATCACTGACTTTATAAACAATTTTTCAAACACATACTATCGTTTTCTTCTTGGTTTTGTTTAAATTAATGGCGTGACTTATTAAAAAAAGAAATCCAATTAAGAGCACACTAAATAAGATAGATTAATACGACAGTAATGTATTTATCAGAAAATGATAATCCTGTATATCATGGTAGATATCATGAAATCATTTTGAAATATACATAGTCTAATAATTTATATTAAAAGAAATATTGAGGTGCGTAAATGTCATGTAAGTGGTATCATAATATATTATATGCGTATGCTCTGAAACAGCAAAAATATTGTAATTATATTATAACTGAACTTTACATACTGCATCTTTTACTGTAGGTAATTAAAATTATGAAAATATAGGAATACATATAATATGTAGATCGAATTTAAATATTTTAGTTTTATTCATTATACTTGCTATAGGTCTATTTCATTATAATAGAATTGAATTATTTAAAAAAATGAGCAGAATTATTATATATAGCAGAATTCTAGGATATAAATGTATTTTGTATGAGATGTCAAATTTGAGTGTAACGCACAATACAAGATTTACTAATATTAAAATGAATAAAAATTATATATTAATAGATAAAATATCAAACAAAATAAAAAATAAAGCGGATAATTCTACTCTGTTAATTAAAAAAATCATATTTTACATAATTTTCATCCTTATTACAACTAATTAACCAGATAAAGAGGTAATTGTAGCGCTTTAATTTGAAGACGAAGGCCGTCCAACTATTCGTAAACGTTGCATTCACATACAACATATTACTGTAAACAGTTATGTTTAATTTTATAAATATTAGAAAAATCAAAACGTGATATAAATAATTTTCAAATTTTATAGCAATAAACGACGAGATGTATAAACTTACAAAAATATGATCTGTACAAAATTACTTCAAAACGAATTGAAGTAACAAAAAATAAATTTACTAATTCCATAATTACCATGAAGCAATCGTTATATTTATATTAGGAAACTAGTTCGGTATTGATGAAACTGTAGACGATGAAATTATGTCGAAAGACATCGAAAATCAAGCAGCTTAAAACGACGGATTATATAATAAAAAAGAGTCACGGCATTTAGCTAGCAACGTTTTGGTTGAAAAAAAGATGCATGTTTAAACTAAACGTGTCACCAAAAAATATATACGTCCGAGAAGAAATTCAGTGAAATTTGTCGTCGCTAAGTGTGAACATGTAAATGAATGTATAATTTACGTTAGACGGTTGGCGACAAATAAAAATGCAAAAAACTTTTTTAAGGTATGCTATTAAGGCCATTAGCAAAGTATCGACTGATTAAGCAAGAATGCATAAAATACTATTCGTTAATTTTACACTACATTTTTAAGAGAAAAATAAAAATAATTTAAAAAATAATATTATGTAGGATCTAAAAACAAAACTGTTTTTAGTAATTAAACTAACTTATATTAAAGGTATGTTTGTTATAAAAGGCAAAGTATGTTAACAAGTATAGTGTATCATACAGGATTGATAATACAAAATGTGCATACAAAGTACGCTTGTAGAACAGACTCTACATAGAATTATTAAACTTTTAAAATGAACATTACGATAATCGAATTTTCTAGAAATTTTTACAAACGTATATCTTCTGCTTGAACAATTGCGATATACGAACAATGTCAAAGTATTGCACCCACAATGTTTAATCGTAATTCAGGTAAGGTTATAAAAGAGACAGAATGTAAAAGCACGGCTTACCGGACATGACAATAATATATGGTGCAAAGATATGTCATCTAAAAGAAATGAGATCAAATATTTAAAATATGTTTATACAGTTATTTAAGTTCTGTTATAATTATAATTATTTAGGCTGTATCTGATCATGACTTATCACCAAAAACTTTTTTAAGAGCTAATAGAGTCAATTTAATGAGTTAATGAGTCAATTTACATTTAACACTAAAACAAATTTCATGACATTATAAAAAATATTTTAATAATTCAAGTATAACATAATAATATTTATTAGTACATACACTAATCATTTAAAGCTATAATGAGACAATTGAAAACAAATAGAGCAATAACTGGCAGAGAGTAACTTTAACGGATGTGGAGGTCCAACATTTTGTGAAATTTCCCCCCCAAACATTAGTTCACTATAACTATTAAAGTTAGATTAAACTATTTGATGTAAAAACAACATTTTAAATAATTTTAAATAAAAAACGCTAAACATTGATTCCCAATTCCTGATAAAGACAAAAGTACACGATTCATGTATAACCTAAATTAACAGAAAATATTCCTAACGGGTTTAATTGCCGAGTTTCTTTGTAACGAAAATATCCCTTTAGAAGAACTTTACGATAAATATGATGTGAATCTATCCAACACGGTGAGGTGAAGATATGTAAAGAATAAGATTAGTTAAAAACTACTCAGTATATAACGTTTCCTGTTATCAAATTCCTACATGTCAAATATGAATTCAATTGTAAATACACTGATATCAGAAAAAGTTGTGCTCTATTTATTATTGAAAATTAAGAATTTCAATTAAAACATTTACTTATTCTAGAAAAAGCACGTATATTTTCATAAGTTTTAAAACTACAATTTAGAAGATATACTAAATTAGACTATATAGACTATAATAGACTATAAATATACAATTAAACTATAATCCAGTTCATCAGTATCTCGTACACTGGTACCTACTGGAATATGCAAATAACATTTGGATATTCCAGTAGATTATGTCATAGTATTATGTCATATTATGTCATAGTACATTATGTCATAGAAGTAGTGAGAACCGTCAGTAGGTCTAACTATGCCACCCAAAGTGGTGAAATGGTGCTTTAATGGTGTTAAAATATAATGACCAAATAATAGTGATCGGCGGACATTTTGACGATTATCCCGACAAACATCATACATTTCATGTTAAAAAATGAGTTGCAAAACATTTATATGCTTTAAAATTAACGATCTACTGTATCACTAAACGTTTAGATAAAACTCATCCTTGGATTATAGTGTAGTGATAGAACAGTTTCAGAAAAAGTATGTTGTTTCTAATTTTGAAATATCCCAAAGCGAATTTTAATCGGGAGTACCTGCAGTATACAGCAGTTCCGTGAATAAAGAATCCTGATTATCTTGTTTAAAAATTGTATTGCTACTAAATAAAAGATCAATAAAATTTTATTGATTCATTATTGAAACATTAACCATGAAAGAAAAGTGTAATAAAAAAAATCAATGTTATCTTTTAAAATTTATATACCAAACCTATCTTTTTCAATTTAATCCGAAAAAAAAGCTTAATTATAATTAAAAATGTTGAGTTAAAATGAACTAGACTAGCCTTTCCGAAAAACCATCCACATAATAATAACAGTGTGAAGTTGTTTACTGAATATTTACTTGTGAACATTGTGTGCTTAAAATAAAAGTTTAAATAAAAGTTATTTACGTTGTAATAACGTATTATAAATAACAGGTTTAAAATTCTGAAATCATGGTTAGTAGTTAATTTTGTGTTTAATTATGATCCTAAAAAGATTGAGTTGGAAATGACATTATCGCTTTCATAGATAAATCAATAGGAACTTACCACAAGCAAACAAAGCAACACTTTATTTTGATCAGTTAAAAAATCCAACATATTTGGAGTTTAATTTTAAAAAAGGTAGCTGAATCAAATAGGGAGATGGGTATAATGAATCATATTGGTTGACCAAGACAATCTAAACTGGGGCTTACTTGACTGAACTGACTGAACTGACTCGAGGAACCAACAGCACACTGAGAGACGTCAGCGTCCGCCACCTGTAATCATAACATCAAATAAATTGACTTTAAGAAGCTAAACATCCAAAATTAAAAATTAAAACAGGAGGGTAATAATATACTATATTAATTAATAAATAAAACTAAATATATGTTTTATAACAACAAACTTTTATCTGTTTTGTAATTGTGAAAATATGTAAAAACTAAAAGTCTATTAAAACTAATTATAAGTTTTTGGAAAAAAACATTTGAAACAACTTCAGACTTTTTAAATACAGATGAATTTATTTCTGTAATGTAATCTTTTTATAATGAAAACTGATCTATGTGAGCTATTTTTAAACTTATTGTGCCTTGTGGGCATCATTTTCCTTTCTGTTACGCTGCAAAATAGTGTCCAATATAAAAGTAAACAGTTGTATCAAATATAATTTTATTATTTAAAGATACGAAATAATTACCAGTGTATAAGACAGTGCAGTAGATAGAATTAAGAAAAATTAAATACAAACAAGAGACACAAATAAAATGTTTAATATAAATTGAAAAGGGATCGGCTATAAAGATTTACTGACGTAATTCATTATTATAACACAATACACCATTGTAATGTAACCATGGCAATCTGAATTTGTGATAATTTATTTCATACTGCATTTATGCAGTGTCTTGTTATCATGGATGATACTAATTAATGTTCTACTAATCAAATAGGTGTTGTTTTTAACAATTTAGGGCTTTCAATTTTGTTTCAGTAATTAAGTATAATTATGTCAATTGCAGGTATATCCGAATTGCAACAATTTTTCAGATTTCTCTATGAGACATGCGGAATCTTCCAGAACTGAAACCTCTAATTCAAAGTATAATAACTCGTGAAATAGTGTGTTTTTATTTGACACAATAAACAAATTGTACAGGTGAGGAACAAATAAGTATTCCTACAAATAAAGTACAAATAATGAGCGCAACAAAAAAACATTATTTAGGCAAAACGTATGAATAGTTGAAACAACTAATATGATTGAAATGTTTATTGTCAACGTTGTATATATTTTAAAAGTCACATTTTAAATAGTCGAAATAAAAAAATCATAAAAAGAATCGTACAGAAAACATAATATTTTTCAAAAGAGCCTTACATATGTTTAGAAAATATAAACATAATATATTTATATTTTCTAAACATATATAAGGCTCTTTTTGTCAATAATTTATGACAATATAATATATTGTCATAAATTATTTGCAATGCAAACTTAGCTGGACTTTATCGGCGATTAACTCAAGGAATGTTGCAATCACAATTTTGTTTGGATAAAGTGCGGTAAATTATTAAATACTCATAAATTGAAAAAATCATTTCAATTTCTGATTTGTCAGTTGCTAAGAAAATGTTTTTGGGCTGTCATGCTTTAATATAACTCATTTTGAAATTTAGTTGGATTGATTAATATTCTGGATAGATTTCAGTTTAACATTTTCATAGTAGACTATATATTTTTATGTACAACCAATAAAAATATATCACAATAATCACAAATGATTAAATTTTCAAGACAAAAACTAATACACGACTAATTCTAAATTATTAATCTCTATTACAGACACTAATATGAGTCTAAATTTTTTTGCAAAAAGCGTGCAAATCAATTTAACATAAATAAACTTGCAAACAAAATCAATACTTAACAAAGCTGTCATCAATCTGGAAGAAATCAAATCAATATGTGCATTAAAAAAGGAGTGTTTATTTTTAAAAAACACCCTATATGCTTTTATTAAAAAGTACAACAAACACAAATTACAAAACGCTCCTAGAAAAACAATATAATAAATGTTCAAAATCGGTATAGTCTACGATCAGGTTTAAAATTGCTTCCAAATGGTCTAAACACAGATATTTAATTTAATAAACTACACGATTGGAGAAGTATATAATTATTGTTGTTTTACAATTCTGAGTTCGCAAAGGTTTAGTGTTACTCTCGTACTTTCTGCCGACTGCTATTGAAAGCAAATGTGTAAAATATGACAATAATAATACTTTTCATCCGTAAGTTAAATTATATTTGGTTTATAAGTATAATATATTCATTGCATTATGATTATTAATATCATGAAGCTTAGTTTCTAATACTCCCATAAATGCAATATATGAAATTTAAACTTTTAAATAAAAAACTAAATATAAGGTAATGATAATAGCGTTTTATTATTAAATTTTATAATGAGTCATCTGAGTATCTGTTAATACATGATACATCGTTAGGCTTTAAAAACTTACACAAAATCTGTAACTTTGCAACTAAAAACTTCTACAAATTAACATATCATTTATATGTAATATAACTTTAGATATTGCAGGTCTTCATATCGTGCAAATATATATTCCAAAATGGATATGATTCAATGATATTATTCATTGACATTACCTGATTTAGATAACAAATAAGCTTACAATAATTATATTAGACGTATATACACAGGAAAGCATTTAAATAACGATAGGATAAGGAAGCACATTAAACAGGGCAATTCCATTTATGATGAAAATATGTTTTATATAAAATATTATTTTTAGTGGACAACATGAGTAAAAACAAAATAAACCCGCAAAAAAGTACTAAACAGAACGATATTATATTATGACATAATTAAAATCCATTTGTGGAATCCGCGAGATAATCCAGGCCAGTAGACTAGTCCCACCTTGAAATGCTTGAGCATGAGCAGCAGTGCCGCCACGGCCATCTTCTGCGCCTCCGGGTGTCGCGTGAACACCGCCTTCCTGAGCGCCATCAAGATCTGGTCCCGCAGGGGTTCGCAGCTCCTCGCCAGCGGAACCAGAGCGTGGACGAAGTTGACCGCAGTGGCGGCGGGTAGTTGGAGGAGGCAGTCCAGGGGACCGCGCAGTCGGGCCAGACTTGAAGCCATGTCGTCGGGCTGCCCGGCAACCAGCTCCGCCAGCAGTTCTGACGTCATGGTAACAAGCACGACTGGTTAGTTCAGTATGGTAGCTGGTGCACTGGGAAGCTAACGGCTATGTAAAGTTATGTCTTGGGACAAGTTAACAACAAAGTCAATTAAGATAACATAAAGTAAACTATGTAATTGTATGTAAATTATAACAAATTTAATATAATCATATTATTATTTACAATGATGATGTAATAAAAATATAGCTTTGATGTTTGTTTTTGGTTCTATTTGTACAAGGTTAGTTATTAACCGTAATAGTCTGGACCCAAATCATAAATAAGTCGATAGAAAATAATGCTGGAGGCAAATTGGGGTATACCGGTAATGCTTATGTATACAAGTGTTTTAGCACAGTTTTAGGGTGCTGATTCTGAATAAATGGTATGCCGGGCTTGATTTTCACATTTTCACCCTCACATTATACAAAGGCTAATCACTGCATATAAAGCTAAGCGTCAGGTTAACCTAGAGAAGATCCTTCAACATGAACTGACGCCTGTTCCATTATCACTTGTATCTACAGATGGCTGTTTGCATTCAACTAACAAATCTATCTTAGCTGATGTCCTAACCAAGGATCTGATTATGCCACTTTCTGTAATGTTGCCTGGAACCACTGCCCTGGTGATAGATGGACAAGCATTGGTCATGGCCAATGGCATACCACATGATGTGACCACATTTGATGGTTGTGTTCATGAAGTCTGTGCTGAATATGGGTGCAGGTTTCGACCGAATTGATATCACATTCGATCAGTACCAACAGCATTCCATCAAAGATAGTACCAGGAAGAAATGAACCAAGGGCTCTTGACCGATACGGCGTGTCGTGACATATTCCTCTGTTCCACTACCTACTAACTGGTCGAGCTTCATCTCGTTTGGTCTGAACAAACTTGATCTATCAGAGCTACTAACCAAACAGATAATGCTACAATCCCTTGAGAACAAGATAGTTGTAGTGGCCGGAGGTATCCGAGATAATACTGTTGTTAAGTCCTCTGATCCAAAATTGGATGTTTCTGCACTACAATCAAACCATGCAGAGGCAGATACCCGTTTGGTACTACACTGTATAAACATTGATTCTGACTCTTTTGTGGTATCGTGTCGTGATACAGATGTTCTGGTTTTATTAACAGCACACTATAGCTAAATGAAGTGTACACAGTTATGGATGAAGTCTGGTACATCAAAGAAGCTAAGGTACATTCCAATTCATGAAGTTCACCAGAGGCTACTCATGCCAGTTGTTGACATGTCATGCTATCACTTGCTGTGATAGTGTTTCGCAACTATTGGGACACAGCAAAAAGACAGCTTGGGAGGTAATCAGGGAACATCATCAACTCTTACATGGTCTAGGCAAGAGGGAGTAAACCCCGTTTACTACCTCAGCTGCTGAAACATCCATATGCCTGATTTATGGCCACTGCCACCGACCACTGATGCTGCAGAGCACCATATTCAATGTGCACATTACCAGGCCATAGTATGGATCCTAGCTGACAGTTGCACTCAGCTACCCCAAGATGTATCCAGCTCTAGTTGGACCATATCTAGAGATCACATGATACCACAGCTGACGAGGCTACCGCCAATCCCTGAAGCTTGCTTGGAAATTACATCGTGTGGCTGCTCTAAAAGCTGTGGATGCCGGCAAGTCGGACTCAGCTGCACAGATGCATGGACTGTACAATACCTTGCATGAACACTAAGGAATAAATTTGACGTTATCATATCAATGTAATATAATAACGCATATATCAGTTGTATTGTGAATGATATGAGGATTAAATGGTTCAATTTCAATTATTTTTATATATTTGTGTACTTTAGTCTGGTTTCTTTTTAAATAAATATTATTTTCGAAGACAAATTGGGCATATGGCCGGTACAATGTTTTAGCCTAATTTTATGTATACTTGGTGTATGCATGTGACCACAACCAGAAGAGTGCACTGGTAAGAACTTCAAATGGCGGCCATTTTGTTTTTCATCTTTAAGAGGAACAATAAAATTAGGCTACAATACTTGTATGCCAGGCATTAGCCCAATTTGCCTTAAAAAGTAATATTTATTCAAAAAGGAAGCAAACTACATAATAATTCCATAAATAATCTTATTAGTTAGTAACCCATTATTTTAAAACGAAATTAAAAGCAAATTTCTTTAAATAAATAAATCAATTAAAACATTGTTACAATATAAGAAAATTAAATAAAATCGAAAATTTAGAAAATGATTTTAAACTATACTATGAAATCTAAACAATACTCAGAATTAATAAATTTATCAATATTGCATAATTATTTATATTGAAATGTTTTAGTAGAATACGAATTTTCTAAATCATTATATTTAAATAGTGTTGTTTTGCCATTTCAAAATTCTGTCATATTTTCCATTACTTATAAGATAAATAGACTACTTGAATATTTATAGATAACTCCGATTCATCAATTAATTAAGAGACAAGCAATCAAGCATAAATGAGCAACAACTCCCATATTAGATTAATTAAATATACATATAATCGATATTCATAATTTAAATAATTAAAAAATATATAAATGTTGCGTGTGTTTGTGATATAATTTGACCCGTATAAATGTCTATATGATCAATTATTTCCTAACTCTTCTGAAACATAATAATATTAACTCCATAATGTAGGAAATCTGGTTAAATCAAATAGTTAAAATGTCAAAGTGTACGGAAATATTGTATATATTAAACTAAGTTTTACAAAAGTGTGCTCAAGTATTTCCATATAGTCCGACATCAGTAGTATGAAAGTTGACTTATTAGAACGTTGTTGAATGATATCGGAGATGGTGAATTCCTTACCCAAATAAACATGAACACTTGGTTTCATTGCAGCAGATATGATGTGAGTCACGATACGGTCCAGAATTTCACCGCGGACACCCTCGAGGCCCTAAAATAATTTTAAGAGAAAATTATGGACTATATTTAATATGAATTACAAAAATCTAGTCGTTAGCCTCCGCGTTTGTTTGTTGTATACGGGTACATTCTCACATGTACTCTCACTAAATATTAATAGAACATTATATATATTAATGACATAATTCAGTTAGTGGCTGACTACAACTTCTACATCTGTCACACACATATAGATTAGAGGGATAGGTCATCTGTATACTAGATTATTTTCTCAACAAAGAGAAATAAATAATTTCAAATATTTCTCTGATACAATCTCATAATCAAAACAGTTATTAATTGTATTAAAATGAGTAAAACACATAACGAAGCCAAAAGTTAGCTACAACAGTCTGTTTAAGTTATGGGAAAAAGTATTTTCCCCATTTTTAAGTCATTTAAAAGACAAATCTACATACGAATATTCTGAAGCACATCACGTAAGATGGTAAAATCATTACAATAAGAGCTAATGTTACGGTAATAAACACAATATTCTATTTCTCTAAATAATATAGCATCGGCAAACCTCTTTGATACGAATATCTAATTACTCATTCTCTAGAGTATGGTGCAGATTGTTATAAGTTTCAGGATTTTAATATCTTTATAAGTTGATGATATATTAAATTGAAAATAATAAAAATAACTTAATCATAATGCATTTCAAAATTTACACCTTTTTTATGTTATATATATTTCAATCATTCGAAAATTAAAAGATTTTTCGCTATGTTTTAAGTATCTTATACAATCTTATATATCTTATACAATATGAACTTTGTTAAAAACAGCTGTCATTAATAAACTAAAAAACTAATTTCGATCAAAATATGTCAAGATATACTGGGCATAACAGTAATCAAGGTACACGTTGATAATAGAAGTTTAACAGTGACGTTGTTTAGAGACAGCATAGAACAACATATGGAATGAAATAACAATACACATAAAAGGAAATACCAGACCAATCAAATAAATTTAACGTTGCCCATACTCAAAGAAGTTGGCCTGTGACATGAAAAGATATAATATATTTGGAAATATGGTATGGAACATCTATGATATACAAGCTTACATACAAAGTTATATTGATTACTTTATAATAATTCTAATCATTTCGAATATACATTTAATTAGACACTGAAAGGAATAATACAGAGTAATAATGAATGGAACATAAAAACAGAACAATAAATAAAACAACAGGATTACCAGTTATGAATTTTTCGTTATTTGTTATATTAGCTGTTTAATAATTGTTTGAATTATACAATTAATTTTTTTAAACTTTCATAAAATTCTGAATTACATGTAAGTTTAAAAAATTATTGTATAATATATTCGTAACCAAGAGAGGCCAGCCCACCTTGAACAGTCTCCCCAACAGCAGCATGGCCAGTTGGCACACCTTCTCCGCCCGTGGGTCCACTCCAGTGGCCGGGTTGGCGAGATGTCGACGGCCCCTCAGCCCCCCCAGCTCCACCGGACCTCCACGCTGGGAGGAGGAGGAGGAGGATGAAGGGAACCCAGCGGAGGCCCGACCTGCCGTCGAGTCGATCAGAGTGAAGGCCAGTGACACCAGGCCCTCGCAGACACAGTCCCAGCCTTGGGAGCAGCTGCCAAGGGGGGCGCGGATACGGTGTAACATGTGCACGATCATGAGAATGTTATGACTTGATAATAATCGGAACAAAGTTGTGTTCAGGCTGCATTACCAGTTGTTAACCACACTCAGGAGTCGGTCCTCTATTTGATAGGCGTTCTCAACAAAGCCGTTGATGAAGGCACTCTCCTCGCATCGGTGTGAATTGGCGAAGCATTGTACTATAGACTGTGAGAGATATTCGATCACCTAAGTGAAGAAAACATAAAAAGCATGGATGATTGGGAATGGTAAAGTAGGCCTATTGGACATAAATAGTCAAGATTTTAATGATTCCATTTCTCAAGCAATACAGCAAAGACGAAACATAAAAAATATACTCTGTAGATTATTTGACAAGACATTAGTGAGAGACATTTTTTCGAAAGCAAATTTATACCACAAAGAAAGTATAGATCATCGAATTATATTTCATAGAATTTATAATGATAGATTGAGTACAAGTGAAAATTAAAAAACAGAAATAATTATGGAGCGAAAATAATGTTACCATTTTTAGAAATACTTGAAAATTTATTGAGATATTTTGAGATTATTTTCTTTGTCGTAATGCACAAATTGTCATAGATTCGCAACAAATATTAAATATTTGAACGGATTATTTGCCTAATGTCTAGCTGTAAACAAGCGATTTTCCTTATTATCATTTCTTATATTATATTCGTGCAACGCAAGTTTTTTTTAAATAAATGTTAAACTATTTATAATGTCATTATCTTCATGCATATATTATTATTTAACATAAAACACAATAACTCGGTGATATATTTCTTGCAAAAATGCAGTTTATCAATCACAATGTAATAATACAGTAACAGAGTAACAAAGAGATATCAATTAATATAGAATTTACAATTAATCTAAATAATATAAATATTTGAAAAACAAATGACAACCTGCAATTGAGTTAGTACAAGACAGACAAACAATTAGACAAGGAATATGTAACATATTTCAACGTACAGAAGACATCAATTACTACAATAAAAGCAATTAGAAAAAAGTGGATAACACCAGAGCATTTATTTTGTTTTGTCGATATTGATCAGCAGTTTAAGTATACTTTATATATAGTTAAGTATGAATAAAACGACAAACATTACCTTAAAATATATGCATTCAGTATTAAATAAGTTAAACATTTATAAGATTACAATCAACAAAATAAATTACATTTTGTCAGTATTGTATACCTTTAAGACAATTACAATAGTGTCACAAAATCATGATACTGTATTTCATTTTACTTGTACAATTTATAACAAAATATTTGTAGATTTTAATTCTACAAATTAAACATTCGCAAAGTTTTAAATTTGAATTCAATAATTCATCTTGTAATGCATATGCCACGCATGAACAAATAATGTAACCTATGTTAAATACATGATATTATATAAATATTTATTAAAGACAGACTTTTGGTGTAACTGTGTAATAATAGTATAACTTTTAGAAATTATTTTAATTTGTAACATATTAAAATACTTCTTTTATTTAAAATATATAAATGATCACTGTATATCTTTAGCGGACGTATTATTTACGGGGCATTTGAACCTGCAAAATATACCGGGTGAGTTTTGACTTGGGTACGTTTTGACAGTAAACACTTTTCGACATTTTTAGATTATAAAAATGTGATCAAACATTTTATTTCCAGACTTATATAGACGCAATATAATAGATATAAGACAAATTTATCATCTTTTAATGTTAAAGAATTTAGAGCAAGTTCTAGATACTTTAAATCACAATCTAAAATAACTCAAAATTACCTGATCCTGAAGTCGGTGAATACCAGATACAGTGAGCAACAGGGGCAGAATGAACGTTTGAACACAGTCCTCAGCGGGAAAATTCTATAACACAAGTTATTACATGTTCTATAACACACATTAGATATTCCATAAAAGTAAAATATTTGAGAATATAACCAATAAAACACAAATAAAAATTCTTTAATAATGACTTGTAAACCATACTGTAATCCAGTCATAAATTATTGTACATAATTTTAGGGTTAAAATGGTGGCCGAGAAATACCGTAGAATTGGCTGTGATTATCGATAAAAACATTACTAAAGTTCTTTATGAATATAAAAAGAACAATAGAAAGAGAAGAAACCGAGGGTGCTGTTGATGACTGGGAGGAGTCCATAATATCAGGCCAACTGACAAGCGCTGAGTATAGATATAAAAATGCACCATAGTTTGCATTTACACTATATCATTAAAAAGTATTATGAATAGTTAGCATTACTTTTAAAACTGAACTGTACTCAATGATACAAATGTATTTTGTCTTGACAGCACTTCATTAATGGGGTATTACGATATTTTCTTCAGCTAATTGACCAAATTAAAAAAAGAATTCTATTCTGAAATGCACGAACCTTCACAATCCTGAGTAGATCTCTACCAAACGCCTGATCTTGCTTGATAGAGTACAAGAAGTGCAACAGAACCGTCCCCTGAACCTGGACTAGAGGGTCTCGAGTACCAATTCCTCGTAGATTAGAACTGCTAATTGCTGATGCACTGCATAGTTATTTGTAAGACAGAAATAGAGATATTATTATTGCCGTGATATCAACAGAAATAATTTACAGGTATTGTAATAATGTAAAATCACATTATTGTTAAAAAACAATTCATTATTAAATAGTTTTTAACATTCGGATAATAGCTTTCGAAGTTTTTTAGCTGGAGCCAGCAGGGAAAGTCAAATTGACGCATCAATATTGAACATAATATGCAGTTACATATATTTTTTACCAATTTAGTGGATCCCGGATATTTGCTCCTCCAACATTCATTTATCACATGCAAAAATTAGTTTTACAGGTATTAGATTATATAAAGTAAACAACATATAATATTATAAACGAAATGAAATTTCTCAAATATTAGTATATTAGTGCAATTTAACAATAGAGTAACAACAGAAGCGTAATATTTTCTGATTATATATTATAAAGTCGGTTTGGAGTATAACATATACTGTATACATTACAGTATATATGTATAAAGTATATACAGTATAACATTGCTTCTTTTATTCTATATGAATATTGTGCCTGTGACACCTGGTGTCACACACATACTGACACATACCTGGTGTCACACACATACTGACACATACAAGGTGTCACACATCTATTGACAGGTACCAAGTGTCACACACATACTGACACATACCTGGTGTCACACACCAATTGACAGGTACTATTGACAGACATCTATTGACAGGTACCAAGTGTCACACACATACTGACACATACCAGGTGTCACACACCAATTGACACATACCAGGTGTCACACATCTATTGACAGGTACCAAGTGTCACACACATACTGACACATACAAGGTGTCACACACATACTGACACATACCAGGTGTCACACATCTATTGACATGTACTTGGTGTCACACACATACTGACACATACAAGGTGTCACACATCTATTGACATGTACCTGGTGTCACACACATACTGACACATACCTGGTGTCACACACTAATTGACACATACCTGGTGTCACACACTAATTGACACATACCAGGTGTCACACACCAATTGACACATACCAGGTGTCACACACCAATTGACACATACCTTTTGACACACACACACTAGCCAGATTCTATTTTGTCTGCAGACAATGCTAGATTTCATGTAATATTTGACTCAATGCTGACTAAATGAACTATTTCTGTTACTTCTACATTAATGAAGAGGCTACGACAACAGTTAATAACATACTTAAAGTTTCGCGAAGTTTCTTCGAAATTTCAGAGAGCTCTATAAATTATTATATATGATGCGAGCAATAACATTAGTAAAGTGATAAAAATATTTTAATTCACATCTTTTGTTATTAGGAAGAATTTTTTATCATTTTTGATATTAAAACAATAAAAAAATGTATTTATATAATTTGAAAAAATCGAGAAGTAAATTGTCCGGTTTATGTTTTACTTTATATTTTAAAAAGTAGATAAAAATAGTATAAAAATATATTTTATGTTTGACGTCACTTTGACTATGAATGATCGATGATGTATGTAATAAGATTGTGAATAAGTATAGAACAATTCCTAATTTTAATGATTTTAACGAAGATAGCCGTATTTGAAAATTCAAATAAAATATATGTAGCCTACACCTAATAATCAAATTATGTGTAAAACAAAAAACTGAGGTAGACATACTTGATTTCCGAAGCGGGTACTTTTTCCAAATTTGTGAAAAATGCAACGATACCTTCAAAGCCTCTTCGTTGGTTGCCCTAAAGATAACATTAAATTAATAATAATAAATTAACAATAATAAATACATGGCGTTTATAGATTATAAATAAATAATTTTTAGATCACGGATATAGGGCTATATCTATTAAATACGCTTTTCTAGGATGGAAACAAGAATAGTTTATCTCTAATGATTCCTTTACTTATAGCGAGATATTTATTGTTAGTTAGATAAAAATAATTAAAATAATTAAATAGCGCAATACTTACGTCTTACATATTAGTGAGTTTTTACAATATGTAAATAATGTATATTACTACAAAAAAAATGTTTCAATGTATATATCTATGCGTTTATTATACACACTACATATTTTTTTAAGTTTTTTTTAATATATTTACTTTAGACTAGATTCTTTGATAATAACAGGGAAAATTCACTGCTTTGATTTATGTTTATATTTAAGCAGAATAACGACTGTTATGAACAATAAACATGTTTGTTATCGAATAAGTTCAGAAAGGTCATCAAAGAGGATATAATATAAATGAGGAAGCTCCAATTGAATGTAAGTAAAGTGAATACAAATGAATTTAAATAAAATATATAATAAATTAATTGTATAGACAACTTGTAAAACAACAAATTATGATATAAATATTTATATAATATGTAACTGACTATTTTCAAATTTTATATTTTGTGCCATTTCTCATAATTCTTGATAATGTCGTATGTATGCTACGAAATAATCATTAGTAATTTTTACTGTTAATTATAGTCGTCATTACATCTAAAAAAAACAAATAATGTAACTATTGATGTGTGTGTCCAATAGTAAATGGAGCAATACGAATTGTCGAATACTTGTTGAAAAATATAAGCCTTGGGCCTTTTTCATAAAGCACAAGTGCTTTTCACAAGTAGTTTACAAGTATTCGTTTCATAAAGAACACTTGTAGGAAAGCGGGTTGGGAATCCCCTTGTGAATTGCGGTAATATATACAATTGGTTTAAGTACTTGTATTTAATATGAATAATTATTAAATGTCATTATTACATTTTCTTTTGCCAATATTAACACACTGAATGAGCAAACATTAGTATTATAACATTGAGTAATATCATTAAAATTAATTATTTAATTTATGAAAGATGTATTATATTGTATAATAATGTATAATAATGTCTTAGTTTAGAAATATATATTACGCAAAAACAAGAATAACTATATTTATAACTAAGTCAGATATTACCGTCTGCTAATATGAAAGTTTAAAGTACCTATTAATTATTGAAATATGTAATATATTTTTATAAATCAATTGTTATAAATTTGAATTGACGATTTCTCGGCAGAATTATTGACTCGGATATCAAGACGTACATAGTATAAATTAAAATTATTGTATAAAAAATTAACCGAAAAGTTTATTCTATTAATCGGCCAACAAATTTATAACAATTGATTTATAAAAAATATGTTACATATTTCAATAATTAATAGCTACCTTAAACTTTCATAACAGTGGATGGTAATATCTGACTTAGTTTATTAAAGAGAAATAAATATAGTTATTTTTGTTTTTGACATTATTATACAATATAATACATCTATCATAAATTAAAGAATTAGTTTTAATGATATTACTCAATGTTATAATACTAATATTTGCTCATTCAGTGTGTTAATATTGGCAGAAGTAAATGTAATAATGATATTTAATAATTATTCATATTAAATACAAGTACTCATACCACTTGCAATATATATCATATTCCCAACCCGCTTTCCTACAAGTGTTCTTTATGAAACGAATACTTGTAAACGACTTGTGAAAAGCACTTGTGTTTTATGAAACGAAAATACTTGTGAATCGTAGACTTGTGCTTTATGAAAACGGCCCCTGGCTGTTAGTTTTCATTAAGCTATCACACCTATCTTAGCTAAATTTTAATATTACATTATCATAATATTATAATACGATGCTTAAAACATTATCCGCTGGTTGCTCAGTTGACGATTAACTAATCTACAGCTTAAACTAACAAATTTACTCCGCAGTAATGATTTTCGCTTGCTAAGAAAAAGATTAACTTTACTGCGAAGTAACTTTTAAGCTGCAGCGTAACAATCGATTGCTAAAACAATTTGACGAATAGTAACGCTGCAGCTGAGGATTACAGATAGATCAAATTGTAATGTTAAGTTAAACCTGCTCAGTAGCT
>JAUZND010014052.1:12330-27862 GCA_034780555.1 Coelogynopora nodosa | reverse complement strand
GTTATTGTTAGTGCTCAATTATATAATAAAGGTTATACTATGGTGTTGTACTCTAATAAACAATTATCATATAACTTATATAGTTAACGTATACCCGTTAGACTTTGCATAATAATTAGATAAATAAGTTAAATGACAATTTAATATATAAATAAATAATACAATCCAACGAGAAATTAAAAAATTGAAAAGAGGAATAAATATTGTACTTAAATTTTAATTTGTTCTGCCAGTTAATTATGTATTCACTATTATTATAATGTCTGTTCTGTCTATTCTTTTACTATCAGTCAATATTCAGTTGTATTCTGCATTCATTTTGATGTATTAATTAATTCACATATTATGTTCGGTAATAATGCAACTTTAATCTAACACATGTCTCAGTGACAACATACGATTCAGAAATTGAATTATGTGTTCTTTGTAACTATTATAGACGCACCAGACTATTTTGAATGATTATTTAGCCAAAGTTGGGGGAAAAGGTGGCGGGATCTTAACGAAATAATTGATATACACATATCTATGTAAGTTGCACTGTCATCATGTTATTTCCAAGGCAACTGAATATCCAATCGGACGCTGTGCTATGTTTATGTTTAACAGCTATAATAAATATTAAATGTAGTGCTCCACTACTTGTTAAATAAACAGTGGGAACAGATGTCTTTAATATACATATTTATTCTCATTTCTGACGTCAACATTGTTATCAATAATAATTAATCAAACAATTTATTTTGTGAAAAAATGGTTAGATAAAGTATGGTCACAAATATGTGTGATGAATTATTTGTTTAGTCTGAAAGCTTAAAAACATTTTATAGTGACACTTTTTATCGTGCTAATTTTAGCTCATGTTGTGTAATATATTATTGGTGATCTAGTTTTCAACCCCCCCCCCCTTCCCCCCTCCCAGACATTGTTAATCCTACATAAGCATTTAAAAAAAATGTAATCATTTTTTAAATTATTTTAAAACATAGCGCAATTAGAATAATTGTTTTTTTCGGACCAAATATTCAACAGCGCACCCAGTAAATGAAATATATTTTCCGATCTCATAACAGTTATTTTTCTATTCTAATGTATATCAAGAGGAACCGAATGTACCATTGATCTTTATCAGGTGACGTCCTCTCTTGTTAGGTTAAAATAATTATGGGTTACTCAGGCCCCACAAAGTATAACATAGTAAAAATTTTATTGATTTGTATTTTTTGTTACCATTTGTTTATATATGATGTGTATGTATATATAATGTATTATTGATACAGATATATATGTTTTCCATAAATAAATTCATACAAGTTCTCTTGATTATAGATTGTGTCTTCCTGATCTGTCCTCTTCGTGCATAATATCCGAAATTAGAAATACATATCTTTCTGTTTTTTTTTTCTTTCTGCTATACGGAATCTTGAAAAATAATTAAATACATTAATATTCAAGTCAGAATTTATTAAAAGCACCAGATTGAATGGATAACTTATAATGTTTTAAGAATTTTACATTGACTGATACCAATGTTCACTTCACCAAAAGAAAGTGTGTAAGTATTTGAATACTAACAGACCGTTTCATTTTTTAATTCCAGCTTTAGCAGGTTCTAAAGGTATGTATTATCTGAAGCTATGTCGACCTCGGAAGTCAGCAAGAGTCTCAGCAACAGCGGCGTATTGCAATGGTGTCTGAAAAGTTTGGTATTGATGTCGTCTCGGTCCACCGAAGAGTACGGAAGTATAACACAACATATTCCCTCTGTGAACTTGATGTTTAGTGGTTCTCAGTCCTGGAGACCACCTCAATAAGCAGATCCTTTTTACAACAAACTAAGTATAAGACAATTGGGCATTTGTTTGAAACAAAGTTATTTAATATTATATTAAATTACTTGTTGGGATCCTCAAAATATGACGATTGATTTTGCTGCTATCTTTGTGATTGAACACAGTGTGTAAAAATGAATAACGTAGTTTCCGACTTTGTCCAGCTTCTTCATAATAATAAAATTTATTTATTATTATTAATAATTAATTAATATATAAATAATTAATTAATTCTTCATATAAAAATTCTTAATAACTTCTTTGTTTTGTTCAGCCTAGCCCCTGTCTCTGATATAATCTACTACCAGCACATGAAGCATCTATATAGGTACTTCTATTTACATATCTTTTTGAGCTAAATACACATCAAACAATCTTGCCGCTCTCAAACATTGTATAGATATACTACAGCAAAAAGTGGTTACGCTAATGTTTACTTTGAATATATTGTTCCATTGAAGACAGGAGACTGAATTCCGAGCTCAGTAGATGACAGAGTGTTGGCCCGACGTCTTGTCAATTAGTTACTATTGGCAACAGTCAATAGAACAAGGGCTATTCCTCCGACCAGAGCTTCTATAATGATGCCTGCTTGGGTAGCCGAATTATCGATATCTGAATTGAAATATAAAATGGAAATAAGAGATATTGTTATATAGTGTATGTTATATTTATCGTTAAGCTTTCAAAATGTAACATTCAAAGAAATCGCTACAAGTAATTAAATATTATTTATTTTATATCATCAAACGAATTAAAGAAAATTATTAATAGTTATTACAAAAAATAAAGATTATTAGAAACATTTAGCTATGATATATTTTATTTTGATAATAAAACTATATTGAATAATTATAAATATATTGTCTAATTAATTTGACAGATTTAACAGTGTCTACTTTAAAACATGTAACGAAAGTGTGTCATGATTATTTAATAATGAGACGTAATACGTTTTATTAAATGTTTTGAAAATATTCAGATCAATCAATTAAATAATTCCGATAAATCAATTAATCAAACATAAAGAAAATAACAATATGTGTATAAATAAAGAATACATTGAAGACAGACACTATAGCCAGATAGATAGGAAGACTCAGAAATGTTATAATAAAATTTCATTTATTGAATAATAGTATTAATAAATCAAAACATGTTCAATTACCAAGCCATTGAAAAATAATGCTATTCATATTTGACTTAAGGTGATATTATACACTGACCAAATATTGATTACATTTACTCGATAAATCTCAATATTCAATACAAATATTGTTTTGTTAAAAATATGCACACGTTTTTTTTACACTTTACATTTAAATATAAAACTATTACTACAAAATACATCGACACAAAAAAGCACACCTATAATATAAATTTCTTAAAAATCATTTGTAAATAAAAAAGATTCTTAATAATTTGTCTTTATAAATAACACTAATAAAAGCATATTTCGATGTATTTTTTTTTTATAAATGTACGTTGTTAGTGTTTAGTATGAACATTATATTAATTTATAATATTATGAATGTCGTTGGAGTTATAATGTGATTTAAATGAAACACACCTACCTAACAATAGGTCACTATTCGTTATTAAATAGCAAATATCGATTGCGATCTATTCACATTTAATAGCAAATATCGATTGCTATCTATTCACATTTAATAGCAAATATCGATTGCGATCTATTCACATTTAATAGCAAATATCGATTGCGATCTATTCAAATTAAATAATTTTTTACCGAATTCATGCCAATTTAAAACGTTAAATTTAACTATTTACAAAAGGTTGTAAAAAGCTTAAGTAAATATATATAATCGACCTCCTAGCTACTATTAGACGACCTAGTATATTGTTTAGGCGTGCAACTAATTGTGTGAATTTCACTATTAAAATGATATCCTTTTTGTAGAAAAATAGTTTATACTGTCATAATATCAGGTAGAAGTTATTACAATTGATCAACATTTTTATAATATAAATAATAATTATGTATCTAAAGTAAATATACTTATTCATTTTTATAGAAAATATTACAAATGATTTAATATTGAACATGAAACACACTTAAAGTAAAGTATGGGTTTTATCCTATAGAATATAAGCTGCAATTTCTTGCGTTATTATTTGTTAATATGTTGTATTTTTTAAAAGAAAAATTAAGATTTGCTTCAGCCTTATGTTGTATTTATAGTCAGTATAAACACCTTACAGATATTATTGTTTTATACAAGTTCCTGTTAAGCGAGTGCCGTAATCGTCGGCTTATTTATTTGTAATGTGTAGAAATGGATTGTTTGAAAAAAAGAAAATTCAGATAAATAAATTACTTTGAAGAATGATCTTAGGAATAAAAAATAATATATTATCAGAACATTTCATGTTTTGTTCATGATAGAACCTTAAAATTGCAAATGCATATGTAATACAACACATTTACAAACGCTAAAATAATGTTTCACTACAAAATAAGTTGATGTATTTTTAAAAGAATATTTCGATAACAAAATATGTACAATTTATTTATTTTTTAGTTCTTACGTTAAATATAAAATAGAATAAGATAAATAAGCTAATTGTATTACAATATAAATAATAAAATACTATTTTCTTGCAATATATAATGTAGAAATTGTCCATACATGAGTTACGTTATGCGAATGTTGTCTGTAAAACAATAATTCTGATCGATTACCGTTTCCATTGATTGCTTTGTTCTCATGTTATCTAAATAAATGTGTCGTTTAAAAAGCACTGTATTCGGATAAAACAAATTATTGTTTCAAAACTTGATCTTATATATTTCATTAAATATTAACTATTTTTAACAACAAAAATTCATGAGTGAAAAATGCAGTTTTATTTAATTGCCGATACAATTAATACAATTATAGGGATGTTTTTCCGTTTGTTAAAAAATTATGATTTACATTAATCATTTTAAATACTATTTTAACGAACAAACCTCTTGAATAGACGGCGGAAAACCCTTGTCTGGTGTCCCTATGATCTGAAAAAAATCTGACAAACATCCTATTGCTGGTCGATGTCAGTTTGAGAGTGGAATGTCGACCCGACACACTCCTCAGTATTGGACTGTTGGACCTGGTTCCATCGCGCACCACCAGGTAGTCGTGGAAAGGCTCCGTCTACAATTGAACAACGACATGGATGCGGTTGAATTATTTTATTCAGTAACTATTATAATATATATATATACAGGGTGAGGCAGAAAAAACGTTATATTTTAAATTTAATCTGTGGATATTTGCAATGCAGAAAAATTAGTTATATTTTATCTTTAATATATAGGTATTTTTAAGATAGATAGACACCGGTTTTAATAGAAAGCCATCGATATCGATTATTGATTAATTTTGGTACAGTCATCACGCGTGTTTATAATAATATAGCTAGCGCCATGCCCGGGCTCTCTTAGATGAGCATTTACCAAACCGAGGGATTGGAAGGAGAGGTCCAACCAAATGTCCCCCAAGGTCACCCGACCTATCCACTAATGACTTTTTCCTATGTGGGGAGTACAACGAGATAAAGTATACAAAGAAACTCCTAGAACCGTCCAACAACTAGCAAGAAGAATCGAAGAAGAAATGACAACCTTCCCAAGAGAAATGTTTGTTAATTCATACATCTTACAGGTCCCCTTCCTTGAACGATGCCATGACTGCATCAGATTGGAAGGTGGGCCAGCCGAAGGTTAGACTTTGGTGTACAAGTGAGTACCATTCCTCGATGTTTTGTAAATATTTTAATTCACATTATTGTTTAAAAATATAAAGTTTTTTCTGCATCACCCTGAATATATATATATATTGTATATAGATCATTATTGTTGGATCATTAAATAACAACGAATCATATCATATATTATTCATCGTTTTGGCTACACACATGTATTTAATGAAGTACAAAAATAATGTAATTTATATACAGTAGCCTATATGTTATATGTATATAAACATTAAAACGTTTTGACGCGCAGACTTCTTCTTTTAAAAATTATATTATGTAAATGGTATGTTATGTATTTTTGTAGAATATTTAGCAGAATAGCAGAATAATCATCCACACTATAGACAATAATTATTCAATATTTTCAATAATTATTATTATCGTGGTTCAGTAGTTTCCTGAACTAATAAAACAATTGTTCTTCCAAAATATAAGCTCGCACAATACACGATGCAGTCCTCTTTTCATAATAATACATTAGAACTACCATAAGTTTTTTTATTTCATAAATAAAAGGGAATTACTGTAATCTGAAATAATGTTATCCTATATATATACAATGTATATATCATTTGAATAACACAATTTTCGTTACAACACAAGCAAACTTACATCGATAGAGGTCACATGTAGAACGATCACATAGCCGAAGGGTGCTGTGATTGTCCAGATACAGTTTTGGTTGTTGTCATAGTTACCAGGATAGCTGGGGCTCGTTAGACTGCCATTGCTTCCGACCAATTCACCGCCACAAACTTCCATAAATGGAATAGAACCTGTATGTTATTGTAACACTTATCTTTTTAATATTTCTACAATATTGTGTATTATTATGTATAATATCGATTTCAATCGAGTTTATCATATGAACTGAACCTTGGTATCATTATATATATATTATAAAATATGCTGAAATAAATATTGACAAAAAATATAATTCGTTCGAAAGATCCAGCATAATGTGCAATGGATACATTTCTTATAATATTCTGTATGGTATATATATTTAAAATTAAACACAAAAACTAAGTTAACATTATTTTACTTTGGATTACTAACAATCTGCGAATTATTAAATTTGATTTGACACAATCAATACGGACCATTTTGACAATTTTGACCAAAATGACCATTAACAAATATATACAATATGACATCAATTCAATTATGTTTACATAACGTTCCTGTATTATGTATAAATATATTATGATAACTTCATATTAAATACCGTTAGTTGGAGTTATAGCCGAAGGTCCATTTGTTGTCCATTTAATTTGTTCTAAATATATACATGAGAACACAATATTAAGTACTGAAATATTTACATACTGGGCATTCACAATACTAATACATATACTGTTTTGTGTTATGGTGATAATTTGTTTAATAGTTTGTAATAAATAATGTATGAAAATGAAGACTCTATTTACCGCGCCTATAACCCCGAGATAAAATATAATAAAATTGATATTTTATCAATTAGAGTTGCATATTATCATGTATTAATAGATGTTTTTTAAATATATTACTGTATTGCATACAATCTTTTGCAACATATTATTGAAATTCAATTTCGATAGTTAGACTATATATTTTTGTCAAAGTATTCGACTTTATATTAGTATTGCCAACTACCGTGAATAACATTACAATTTACGTCAACAAATTGAGTATTTGAAACTACTATTGTTGTTGTTTTACCAATTTGTATATACGAATACATGCATAGCAAACGAGTTTATAATAACAAAATGGATTGAAATTGGTTAAAGTTTAGTTGAGTACTGGTTGGTATTTATTAATTGCATAACATAAAAGTGGTGTGTACATATACTCTTACTCAAAAAGGTAAAATGTGTGAGTATAAAACGGTAACAAATGAATATTGATTCTAAAAGACACAAACGGTAAAATAAAAGCGATCTATTATAAATAGCAGTACACGACTTTTAAGTCTTATCATTTCTAGTATTGACTTATGCAAATTATTATGCAGCCTGTTCTTACTAGTGACGTTAAACAGTGTTAATTGTAGTATCTCAATTTTGCAATATTATCCAAAATGATGAAAATTATCGAATATTTATTACATTTTATTAGATGCACATCATTAATGAATTGGATCCATTGTATTGTATTGTTTTGTATTACTTGATTGTATTTGATTGTGTACAATTAAGATTTTAACAACGATTCGGAAATTGTTTAAATGAATCTATCACAATATAACTTAGTTGTCCCTTATATCGATAGACTCTGGTATTGTAAAGTTGCAAGTATAATTCACCACGCGGCGCTACGATCATGTAAAGATGTACCATTAAGAAGTTCGCTTCTTAGTATTAAACAATATTTATCTGTGGAGTTTACTCCCGATTATAAGTAAAAATGATGCTCATATTACAAGTTAGACGCGGTAGTTGACAGTGAGTTAGCTTACGTATCGGCGGGTTGTATGTTCGATTCCTACTCTGTACTGTTGAGGGGTACATACCCCGAAACCTGTCTGCAGATAAGGTAGATTTACCCGTCAATTACTGTGTGTCTATCAAAATGAATCTATTTTGAAATGAATCTTTTTTTTTTAGTTGATAGTTGATATCAATTAATTTAACATACAAAAATGGAATTTCAAATTTACTATGTAGGCCTACATATTAACAGACCAACATGCATTGGACGGAACAAAGTGTATTCAATCAAGAAGTGTATTTTTTACAAAAATGTACACTATTCGCGTTGACAATCTTCATTGTAAGAATTAACTGCTTTGCTACTAGTTCTTATCGTACTTTTTATTTCCCAATAAAGTTGCCATTAAATGTCGGTGAGATTGTACAGCTGCATATTTATAGTAGGCCTATAGTAAGGGCAGTTTACTTTTCTACGATGACCTAATCCGCTGTCTTATTATGTATTTCTCGACCTTCTGTGTTAACAGCATGGATCAAATCTTATTTACCTGTGTCCAATAGTATATTATATATTGTTAATTTTAAAAACATTGCACTGGATATGCAAGACATTTAGAATTAATAATATAAATTATTTATAATTATTATAATATATTTTTATAACGCAAAAAAAACTAGAGAAATTCACAAACACATTCCCAGGTGCTATCTGGGTACTCGTCACTCGGCACTCGCTATCTGGATACTCGGCACTCGCTATCTGGATACTCGGCACTCGCTATCTGGATACTCGCCACACGCTATCTGGATACTCGATACTCGTTATCTGACTACTCGCCACACGCTATCTGGATACTCGCCACTCGTTATCTGGATACTCGCCTACGCTATCTGGCTACTCGCCACACTCTATCTGGCTACTCGCCATACGCTATCTGGCTACTCGCCTACGCTATCTGTCTACTCGCCACACGCTATCTGGCTACTCGCCACACACTATCTGACTACTCGCCTACACTATCTGGCTACTCTCCTACGCTATCTGGCTACTCGCCTACGCTATCTGGCTACTCGCCACTCGCTATCTGGCTACTCGCCACACGCTATCTGGCTACTCGCCTACGCTATCAGGCTACTCGCCATACGCTATCTGGCTACTCGCCCCTCTTCTAAGGATTTTTTTGATCGATCATTCATAATATTTAAAAAAACGTGATTGAAAACATTGTACCCTACATCCAAAGCATCCATAATGAAACAATTAAAATATTCTTTATTGTAACTATTTTTATAATGAATTATAAATATTTGGCTGATCAATCGATATATTTTATTTCATTGGATTATTACTATCAGAGTTTGAGATAGCAAACGGAAAAGCGAATGTCAAGTTGCATTCCGAAGAACAAATAGGTTTACCACGACTAGCCGCTAGTAAAAATCTTTGTGAATTCAAAATGTTACGTAGCCAGATAGCAGCTCGGAATGTGCTTTTGTTTGGTAAATATTGAAATGTTGTCAGAGCTGTAATATAAAAAGGTTAGCCATAATTTACCTTAGCTTATTTAATTTTTTACCGTTCTGTTCATTTGTAATTAAAATTGTGAGTATTTGATACACATCAATTACCGTTTTAAACATTAATTTTAACTTTTTGAGTAAGAGTGTAGGCCGTGTAAATAAGTAATTAATTAATGAACCCAGTTCATTTAAAACAGCAGTTGTAGGAATATGTTCATTGTTGATAGAATAATAGGTACAACAATTACAATATAACAAACCAATTAAACATATTTAATTGGCAAATATAGCACGTATACAAAGTATACTTTTTGATTTGCGGCTTATTGATGTCCGAATTATATATATATATATTACATCTTGAAAACATTTAATTTGCGATTCAACTGTTGTTATAGTCATACTATCGTTTGTTGATTTTGTAAAGGATTTTTAATATACATGAGAATACAACGTTTAAAATTGAAATTCAAATATGTATTTTTTTATTTACAGTTACATTTAAAATTACTTAAAACCAAAAAAACTCTAATTTTTTTTGATAATAACATGTAATTGGTACGAATACCACGAATTAATATAATTGTATTTACTTTATAACATTTACTATACATTAATAGAAGAAAAACATTGACAAAAAGTTGAATTAATTTATAAAAATATGCAATTAATTTATAAACGTGAATACCTGCATACTATTACGTGGAAGACAGACACCACAATCAAATCGATGTGAAGATGTAATCTAATTTGAACTGGTTGAAATAACTCTGTTCTATTTAAATAGTAATATGTCCCACATTACAATGTTGACATATTATTTGTGATACTTGTATATATATATATATATACGTTTAATATGTAGCCTACCTATGTTAAAATATAATTTTTCTTATATTAGGATAATAAAATGATATTTATAAAAACAAGCCGAGATACAAAATTGTTGTTTATAAATCAATTTGTTTTATATAAACAATTTTGTATTTTCCATTTGATTATGTTTATTATTATGCACATTGTACGAATCGCATCAATATATTAGCAGGTATTTTAATATTACATATATATATATATATATATATATATATGCATAAAAGCAATGATTTAGAATATCTCAAAATGTTAGGTTCCACAATTTAGTGTGCACTTAAATAATGTGTTTAACATTATTACTATTTCAATATTTACAAACCGTAGCGATACTCTGCCATAAACCCCTTTCTGGTGGTGACACCATTTGAGTGAAATCGAACCAACATCGAGTTGCTCTTCGACTTAATGTTAGTTGTAACAACATAACCGGACATTCTCCTCAGTAATCGATCGTTCAAACTGTCCCCATCGTGGACGAAGAGATAGTCATAGCCACGCTGAGTCTAGAACAAAGTAGTTGCATTTACAAATACATTCACCACATACTACATACCTACTATAACATGTATTGTATTAATGTAGAATCAAATGTTCCTAAAATAGTGCATTAGTAGCACCGTAATTCATACATACTATAGCAGAATATCAGAAATTAGTAGAATACAATTGATTTATCATTTTAAACATATAATAGCTCTGTTAAGTTTTAAAGATTGTCCGTCTTTCTCAATTATTTGATCAACAAGACAAGCTAGTAAATCTTGCTAACATTCACTGGTGAATTACACTACCTGACTATATTTACCAATGATATAAATAAAGTGTATATTTAGATGTATAATATTGTATAAACGGATTAATTTACTAATAACTGTAATAAAACTAGTATTACTTCTGAGATGCAGATTGCTCCAAACATATTGTTACACAATCCGTTCGTTATTTAATACAATGTTCATTGTTTAGGCTGTCTTCTTCGCCCACGAACACATATATATATAAAGGTCGCATATTATCAATATAAACGCTTTATACAATACATAGACATGATATTTAAAAAATGGTTAAAACATGTTATTTTACTCTTACCTACAATATTGCGTATATCGCGTGCACATATTCTCTAAAATATGATCCAACTTTGCGTTTCTAACATATAGCACAATTGAAAGGCGTAAAAAACACAATTATATTTGGACGTGGGGGAGCAGCATTTTTCTTGACAATAATATTTCAGCAACCCCATGGAGGTAACGGCCACGAGGCCTATGGAAGCCCCACCCAACGAGCTTTCATGTTCTATAATATACTATTACTATTAGGTTACTCACAAACTAGTCTGTCAATGCCTTTGCATTTGCTTTTGAATGTCTTTGTTGGTCGTAGAAACTTTATAATATAACTGTTTTGTTACATCGGAGAGATTTTAATCTATTACAACTGAAACCATTTCAGAATAATTAATATTACACAAAACTCACGACATAGATAATATATATCTACAATTTGAAAAGTTAGGATTCAAAATGTTTTTGTCTTGTCATCAGTTTATTGTAATTGGAATATGTCAAATGATTGTTATAAACAATATTTGAGCGACTTTCCATGCAAGCCGAGGCTCACATCATTTAAAAAAAATTGAATTCACGGACGCGGCAATTCAGAACCGCAGTCGGAATTTCTAACACAGGTTTTTACAGCTTAACGCAGCTGTTTGCAGGCTTCGTTTTAACAATCCAACGCTATAGAAATACAACTCACTATTCTGTCAATCTACAAATGCTATATACTTAAAAAGATCAGTATAATGTTACACTGGGTTACATTGTATTATTAAAAATTATTTCGTTGTGGTTTTTTTTTCTTTTAAAAAATCCGTTCTACGTAATGGGTGGAGAAACAATGAAAAATATTTTTAAAATATGGGGTTTGCAATATGGTAGTTGCAATCCAATTTTAATAGTAAATGCATTTTAAAATGACTTTCTTCAAATACTTTAAACAACATCTGTAAATTTAAAAACACAAATGTAATCAATATAAGGAAACTTGCAATTAGCCAATTCACGCTGAGAACCACGACAAATGCTTCGGGTGCCTTGATGTTCCAAATACAATCTTGGTAGTTGTCATAATTTTGAGGAAAGTTTGGACTCGTCAATGTACCATTGCTTCCAAGCAATTCACCACCACAAACTTCAAGGAATTGAATAACAAATAAATTTATACATATTTTAATAAATGTAAATTTTGATATTATAAAACTTTAATTTGATAACGTGAAGCTATATTATTATTTATTAATTGCATTGGAGTGTTATCATGCGAAATGAACTATTAAATATTTTTTTAATTTATATTAAATAATGCAATTTATATTAAACCTAATTCATAATTAAATTACAATTATAAAATATAGTGAAACTACACAAATTTTGAACATACAGCAATTAGAAAATGAATGTATAAATATAATTTATATAATGATTGCAACAAATGTTTGCATTATTTATGTATTTGTGAACAACTTTAATTTGATAACTTTACCTGGGGGTCGATTTGTTGCGGTTTCATTTTCTAAAGTAAGAAAATAAAACATATAACAATATTTATATATCATAATAAAACGTATAACTTATTTATGTTGATGATTTTATAAATAGTTAACAATAAAAACATAATTAATTAAGAAAAACTAATTTTGTGATCAAATCATTGTGATTTTTGTTTAAATACTATCATAAATTTATATAAAGTAATACATATTCAGTTGATAATAATTGAAATATTATAGATACATATAGACATATATATTGACATAAACATCAAACGATTTTTATAATTATATTATTTTCTAAACAAAGCTAATATTGATTGATTATTACTTTGAAGGCGTAATAAAAAGAACAAGACTAACTAAACAAAAAGTTTAAAAGATTTAAAAGATTACAAAACTGACTAAAAATGTATTGAAATGTTTAAAACATTGTATTGGTATAATACATACATATTAATAAAATGTGCATTTTATTTTGTCTTTAAATCTTAGGTTTACCAATCTTACGTATATTACACTTTTATAAAAAAATTAAAAAAGAACTATTCAGGTTAGTATATTAAATTAATGTTTCAATGAACGAACCGTGGTGAAATCGTGCCATAAACCCTCGACGGGTGAGACTGCCATCTGAATGAAATCGAATTGACATCGTGTTGCCAGTTGATATGATTTGAGTTGCGGGGTGATAACCCGACAGCCTCCTCAGTAGTGTACCGTTCAAGCTGTCTCCATCGTAAACTTTCAGATAGTCGCAGCAGCTCTCAGTCTACAATGCAGTACACAATAGAAGTAGTTAAGAAGGTTTGACTCTGCATCACTTTGTCCAATTTCTAGGTCATGTACTGGCAGTGACGTAATTGAAATCGAAACTTAAAAGTGAAACTAGAATATGTATTCATCATATAATAAGAAACGAAACGTTTTGCTAAAGAAAGAATCATATGTTGACAGTATACAGCAGGACTAACATAATATTCTATGATTATGTGTACAATGTATTTCACTGCAAGACAATATTCACAATTCATTCTGTATAAAAATTATTCAAAATAAATATATGTTTAATTATTTTGTTTTACTACATATATCAAAACGAGCAGGTTTAGATTGGTTTTATGTTTTTTATTATCATAAAGCGCATTTAACTTTTCGGATTAACCTATATGGGCAAGTGTACATATTATTTCATACTATAATATTGCAAAGTAGTGAAGAGCTATTTGTACATTGGTGATTTCAATCAAATGTTTATGATATAATTGACATTATGGATGATCATGTATTTTGACTTATTTGAATAAATGTATAAACAATTTTAGTTTACATTTTATGTTAGCAACATATATAAACTATAGAATAATAAAACGTAAATTAAAAAAATACACAAATTCTATAAGTACACATAAAATAAACTGTTTGTGATTTCCAGCGCTCCAATACGTAAACTTACAGTGAATGACAGTATATTCAGAATGACGACAAATCCTTCAGGCGCTTTGATGTTCCAAATACAGTCTTTGTTGTTGTCATAATTTTGAGGATATTTTGGACTCGTTAAAGTGCCATTGCTTCCAACTAGTTCACCGCCACAAACTTCAATGTATTGAATAAAATAATAGTATAATAATGATTAATAAAAGCCAATAATATAAAAGAAAAATTGACTTTAGCCAACTTATTTTAAACAGTTAATATTTACTAATTTACAAAAAACCTAAATTATGGCATGGGTTAATATGCATATACATACATACATACATACATTATATATATATATAAATTAGCATTTTCTCACAAATTTAGTACAATAAAATTAGTTATGCTTTATAATTTGAGACACATTACATTATTTTTGTATGTATTGAAACTAAACCTAATTAAATCATACAGCAACATAAAAGGTATATATATATATGTATGTTGAATAATGTTTGTAACAAGTTGCTGAATTATTTTCTAAATTCGTGTATAACTTCAATTTCAAAACCATTACCTGCGGGTCTATTTGTTGTGGTTGGGATTGTTTCATTTTCTAAAGTAAGAAATTAAAACATATATATAAGAATATTTTTTTATATCATAATAAAACATATAACTTATTCATATTGATGATTTTATAAATAGTTAACAATAAAAACATAATTAATTAAGAAAAATAAATGTTATGATCAAATCATTGTGATTTGTGTTTAAATACTATCATAAATATATATAAGGTAATACTTATTCATTTGATAATAATTGAAATATTATAGATATATAATATTACGAAAGCCTCATTCACTAAAATGTGTACTGACATATATATTGACATAAACATCATACGATGTTTATAATTATATTATTTTCTAAACAAAGCTAATATTGATTGATTAATACTTTGAAGGCGTAATAAAAAGTACAAGACTAACTAAACAAAAAGACAAGCATATCTAAAAGATAAAAAGACCGACCAAAAAATGAACTTAAATGTTTAAAAAATTGTATTGTTATAATACATACATATTAATAAAATGTGCATTTTATTTTGTCTTTAAATCTTAGGTTTACCAATCTTACGTATATTA